>JAFMSR010002046.1:0-24944 GCA_022818135.1 Saxidomus purpurata | reverse complement strand
ACCTGAATGGTTTTCAGAGGTGACAGCTACCAGTATGACCTGGCTGAATCCACAAACTTCTGTCAATCAATGCCTGGGGAACAGCCTTGCTCTGTATTCCTGAAAAGACAAACAAATCTGATACAGGTAAAATTAAATCAAGGAAAACATCTAGATAGAATGTGAATTCACTCTTGTTTTTCAGGAACAACCTTTAAATTCTAAAAACAAATTATGTGCCTTCTGTAACAAGATGCTGATGAACCCTTTTAAGTGAATACCTGGATCAACCAGCCTTGAAAGTAACTGTTTTATCCAAAACTGACTTGTCCGGTATTAATCTACCCCTACCACCGGCTGTAGTTTCTGTATTTCTTGCTTCCCTAGACTAACCGCTTCTACACAAGCTTCTACTGTTCAAAATCTAGGTAACACTAAGAAAATGCAAAATTTGGAATCCTGTCCAATCCACTATGTCAGAGTTTGACTGTAGTTTGTAATTAACACAAATTAATTGGATCTTTATACATAATTAACCAGTCTTACCAGCTGTTGTTCTAGCATAACACAATTAAAATTTGCAGTTTATTTCTCCATATAACTTTATAGTAAGAATACACGAATATTTACACCCTGCTGTTAAGATCTCATTTGCAAATGCACACTTATGTGACAGTGCAAGTAGCAATTGCATGTAACAAATACCGGAATAAAAGATTAGCATATTTTTTTTGCGAATAAAACACATGGAATTTCTTTTGTGCATTCAACAGCCAGTGAAATGAGGTACAAAATCAGAGTGGTTCTTTAAAGCATGTGTCCTCTTAGTGGAGGTGTACAGATAAACCTGGGTCAGTGGTCACCTGCCGAAAGTTGTCAATACTGACATATTCCCCTTGGGACATTTCTGTATGAATTTCACCTATTTATGCAGCCACCTACTTTAAGTGGCCTTTTTTGATGATTTTCTTAACTGGCAGAGACAGGTATGACTGTATATACTATAGGACTCAGACTGGGGTAAACTTAGTGGCTGCTAAAGGGGAGTGGATCTTTAACCCCGATGACAGGTCACACTTGTTCAACTGTATAGTCTATTAATTCAAACATCAAAACACTTAGAATCTAGGGTGTTGCAATAATTACTGCTTAGTGCACAACGCTTTCAAAAGTTTTGAACCAGCATACTTTCGTGACAGTGGAATTCTGTTATGTGACCTAGTCTCATCACAGGTGCAGTAAAGTATGACAAATACGATTCCAACTATTTTTCCGACTGACAAAATGATGATGGATTTCCTACAGATGAGGCCGGCAAAACACAGGAATAATTTATCATGAAAAATGTCGCCATCTCTCTGAAAGCACTTATTTTCTTCCTCTTTTTTTCTCCTTTTGTCTTAAGGTAAAAAGAATGATTCCGGCATGTGCAAAAATTCATCATCATGTCAAGATTTCTTACGCCTCATTTGAACCCTCCATGTTTTTTGAAGAAAGCCTATTAAAATACCAGCATCATTTTTTCATCTCCTAAAAACCCTTCATAAACAGGGTCATGAATAAATTTTGAAACCCAATGAATATTAACTATCTCAAATAGAGTCAATCTAAACAAATTTTCCACTTAATCAATGGTACTCAAGTTTTTAGAGCTTAAAAACAGCTTTTAGGAATAGCAAATCACTTCAAAAAAAAATTCTATACCATTTGGTCACAAAGTCCCTCTGACAGCATTTTTTCCATGAAAAACAATAAAGCTTGACATTTTTTCAAGAAAAACAATAAAACTCCTTGAAAAAAAGCATCTGGGAGATTTCACCCAGCTCCCAGTGGACACAGAGCTTGATCAAATGTGGTAAAGCCTCATTTCAAGCACACCAATGGTCACCCTACATTGCCGCCCCACCATCAGATTTTCTGACACGGCTGCTGAAGATTTATATGAAACCCTTTGAACTGATTGTTCCCATTTTTTGGCTCATTGCTAATATTTCTGGTCTACTGGTCATTTCAACCTTCGGTCAGTTGATGTCCATTAATCAACAATGCTTTATTTACTTGCTGGCCAGTGCTGACCAATTAACACATTGATGAACTTGTACTTGGAATTCAATGCCAGATGCATTGTGCATTGTTCTATTGTTGCTAGTAACTATAGCCAACATCCTAATAACAACATTAGGGTCAGAGTCAAGGTGATTATAAAACAACAGAAGGTGGAAACATTACCAATACAACTTTCACACTTGACATTTGGTTTCAATTTTGTAGACAAGGTTTTGTTAGTATTTGTAGAGACTTTTTCGTTTCTATTTCATTTCATTTTTGGTCTTGGCATTTTATGTTGCCATCTAGTTGTTGTTGTTGTTGTTTTGACACTAAAGGCCACTTGAGGTGTGATGTCACCTGTGCCTATGGTCTACCCAGCTGACACCTGATGCCACACTGCCTCTGTCTTGGGTACCAGTAATGAAAATTGATGGATCTTTCTCTCTTGATAAGCCATTGGTTCCATCATGGGTGGTGTCTCAAAAGCAATTAATATAAATCAGAATAATTAGCTTCCACAATCAAGCCAAAAACAAAGAGCTTACCCTGAATGTACAAATTTTTATTCACTCTCCTTTCTCAAACTTTAAATAGAACTATTTTCTTAAATTGCAATACTACAACATTGAAGGGCAGTGGCTGTCACCGGGACAGGTTCAACCCTGAGCCAATACAAAAGAAAACAGACTTGAGAGACTACAGACACATGTTTTAACAACGCAACAAAATAAAGATAGAAACTGAACTCAAAAAGGAAAAAAAATCCAATTTTGGTAACTTTTTATACCAGAACCAAACTCAAAATCACTAGTAGAACACAGGTTCCTCCTAGACTCTATGCTGAAGTCAGGGATATTCACAAAAAGTTTGTGTGCCTATATTACAATATAGAATGTAGATCCGTTTTCAGAACCAAGAGAAATATTCAGCTATCAAAGAAAAATCTTTCTATCAAAGATCATCTTAACAGTCCCAGAGATAAGAGATGTCAAGAAATTCTATGAAAATGTTTTGTAAGAAGACGTTACTGTAAGGAAAACTGTTTCTGTAACTCCACGATTGAAGTCTACAAGTCTACGTCTTTCACGAGATTCACGCTTCCGTCACAATCAAACTCATTTCAATTGATTCGAACTAAAAAAATTTAATGAAATTTATCCAATTTCGCTAATTGTTTACAAAACCGAACTGGCAGACAATTCCAGGAAAAGTCGGAAAAATTGTTGACAAGATATCTAGCCATGATCTACAAGCTTCATTACCCGTCTCCCACAGGGACCCGATAAGAATGATTATCAAAGCTATAAAATCCGACCTAGCCTCGTAACTCCTCAACAGTAAATGAAAGAGAACTTACACAAACTGGTGCAAAGCTTGTCCCAAAGGTGATGTTATTAAAGCATTACATATTTATCAAAAGTACCCACATCTGCATTATGCTGTTGGAGATTTAAGAGACGCCATAGGTGTAGGCCCAATTAATTCTTACTTAAAATATTATGTCGGATTCATCAACTATGCTCGCCAAGTGTTAACTGGGTATTAAGAGATTTCAAAAACAATCACACCAGACTGAATCCAAACTGAAAAACATTGCATTATGGGATTCTGCCGATATACTGACACAGCTTTTAACGTTTTGACAAATTACTATACTTCGATTGTAAACTGAAGTTCCTGCAATTAACAAATTAATAAAGCGTGCATCTCTAATCTGTGCTCAAACCAAGTAACCAGAAAGATTTAATGAGCTTTCTGATTGGGATAGAATCTGGGTAATCTGCGTATGATTTTAATAGTTCACACAAACTACTGTAATTCATTTAACATGAAAATGTTTAGGTTTACATACTTTTTAAACATATTGAAATATAAACTTTTGAAGAGTTTTGGGAATAAAATTACAGTTAAGTCAAACACTACCTAAGTGTTGTTTTAATATTTCATCTATTGGCACAGCCATCACATTTAGATCAACTTGAGAAAAACTGCCAGAATCTAGAATACATGTATGATATAACTACCTCCTGACTTCATGCACAACCATGATCTGATGCAGTGACATTTTGTACAGCCCTGAAAAGTTTCTAGCTCTTACTGTAATGGTACCAATGACTTGTCAACAAGAAAATGACTGTGCCTAATCACTAACATACTATCACGTTACATTTACACCTTGCGAAATGAATTAGTACCAAATTATGGACATTGAGTTTCAGACTAAATTTGAAAGAATGGATCAAATTACTTGTTAATGGCCTAACATTCAACACTATGACCTTCGACCTCTGTAAGGTCATGCTTTATCACCCCAGTGACAACCAATGTCATTGAAGCATTAAAATCCAATCAGTTTCAAATAAAATGCTGATAATTTTGTAGATTTATGACTGAAAAGTCAACACTAGCCCCTTAATTTGCCACACTGCACTTGGACCCAAAGTTAACAAAAGAGTCCTGGCCCTTTTCTTGCCATGACTATTACTACAAGGTATAATGTCCTTCACTCTTATTAGTTAATTTTGATATTCATTTACCAACATTAACTACACAATTGTGAGGAAAACTTTTAACTTTTCTACTCGCCTCGTCCTAACCACAGCATTATATGATATATAACCATTTTAGTGCACTCAGTATCAATCTGAAGTGATGATTTAGTGCACACAAAAGCTATCTGATGTGACACTACAGTGCATGAACATAGTATCTTACATGACTATTTAGTGCACACATAAGGATTAAGTGCACATACAAGATCACACACAAGGATTTAGTGCACACACAAGATTTTGTTGTAACTATTTAGTGCATACATTACCTATTTGTTGGGTCTCTTTTATTAGTGTACACATATAAGCTATATATTGTGAGTCTTTAGTGCACACACAAGGTATCTGCTAGGACTATTTAGTACACACACAAGGTATCTGTTGTGACTATTTAGTACACACACAAGGTATCTGTTATGACTATTTAGTACACACACAAGGTATCTATTGTGACTATTTAGTACACACACAAGGTATTTGTTGTGACTATTTAGTACACACACAAGGTATCTGTTGTGACTATTTAGAACACACATAAGGTATCTGTTGTGACTTTTTAGTGCACATATGAGTGATCACAGGGAACTTTTTAGTGCACATATAAACTATCTGGATAGTTCTATTTAGTGCACACACAAAGTATCTGTTTTGACTATTTAGTGCACACATGAGTTATCTCAAGGGACTTTTTAGTACACACATAAACTTTCTGCTAGTATTATTTAGTGCATAGTCAGGGTATATGTTGTAACTACTCAGTGCACATACAATGTAAATGTTGGGACTATTAAGTGCACACATAAGCTATCTTATGTGACTCTTTAGTGCACACAAACTATCTATTAGGTTTATTTAGTGCACATACAAGGTATTTATTGTAACTATTTAGTGCATATCTAAGCTATTTGTTGAGCTTGTTTAGTGCACACACAAGCTACCTTATGTAACTCTTTAGTGCACACAAACTATATCTACTAGCACTATTCAGTGCACATTCAAGATATCTGTTTTGACTATTTAGTGCACACATAGCCATTTGTTGGGACCATTTGTACAAGATATATGGTGGAACTATATAGTGCAAGATATATGGTGGAACTATATAGTGCACACACAAACTATCTGTGCACACACAAGATACCTGATGGAGCTACTTTGAACATTACCATTAATTGTTCAAAGTGGTGCTCACTGAAAATTCACTGCTTGAATAGCAAACAGTGCATACCATGGTCTGACTGCACAAATGTACAGGCTGATTATGATCTACACTGTTCACAAAGGCAGAATCAGATTAGAATTTCAATATTTACTTTAAAATAACTCACAGTGCATGAGAGAAAGTCATACCTGAATTGTATAATGATGTTTTGGCAAGCAATGGTAATGAAAAGTCACATGGAATTCCCATACTAGAACAGCCATTCTTCAAACTTGATTCTGATTTTAGTCATGCTATTTTCATTTGGATGAAAATGCATTAAATTGCATCTGCCTGATTCCCAACATATGGGATATCTATTATATCCATACATCTAGGAAAGCACTCCTGGGAAATTTTAACACAAGCACTTTCAATTAAGTAATTTTGTTCTTCAAGCTAACAAACAAGTGTACACAATAAATAGAAATCAACAGTATTCAAATATGGGAAAAATGGATCATAAAGAGAAAGGGTCATTGCAAAAATAAACATTAATGTAAAAGCCAAAAAAATATCTTACTTTATTTTTACTTTCTGTAATAAATCAACCATAATCATGTTGATTCAGAGATGATATTATGGCACCTCATCCACAGTTGTAACAGGGAAGAACTAGCCACTCTTGGGCTATTTCTGTCAACTGACTTTGACCAAAACTTCAACAATCCCTAATTTCCATACAATTTTCACTGATCAAACCTCTATGAAGAGCTCCCAAAGCATTATGATGTAGTTAGATTTTAAGGACTTGGGTTTTAGTGATGTCGAATAAAATAGCTGTAACATGTGAAAGCAATTTGTTAGATATCTGGATATTCATGAGTTCTGACCAAATTCCTATTTTACATCATCATTCTACTTTATCTGTTTGATATAATATATTTTCAATTTTCCCAATGGACAACTCAAAATCAAATGCAAGCTCAGCACAAAATCTGATAAAAATACACACTGGACCAAACAAGACTGGAACTATCATTAAAATCATATAAATAATTTCCCTAGACATGATTGATGATGATCTATTTTGAAATGTTATGTCTTTGATCACACCAGCATGTGCAAAACCATCTTTAATGAGAGTTTCATGTAAATCCTTATCTAATTGGTCAGCAGGCATGTAATCCAGGCATTATTATCCAATCAAATTGCAAATTCCATGATCAAATGATTTTTACAGTAAATCCTTATCTGATTGGTCAGCAGGAATGAAATGAAGACATTATAAGCCAATAAAAAATCAGATACCATGCTGAAATCATTTAATCAGGAGTTGCACCAAAACTTGTTACATCGATGAGTACAGGTAAGTAATATGGAACACCTGGGGTGTTAATAAACACTGAACCAGTGTGATAATCAGTAACATTCGGAGAATACCAACAAGCAGATATTACAACAAGCTAAATATCTGAAACATATACTATTTTCTAAAGCTATCTATGAAAATAAGCATCCACCCACAAGAATGATCTGAATTATTTTCTGCAAGTGAGTTTAGAAATTTTTTTCCAAAGTCATGGGAAGTTTAGTTCCAGGAGGTGCAATCAGACAATGCAAGAAGCAGGTGTCTAAATAAGCTCAATGGCTCAATGCAAAAAAAGACAAGATTCTGTAACAATTTTAGACGGTGTTTCTAGAGCACTAACGGATTCTTGGGATTGTAACATTAATAACTGGCAAAGCTAATACCTTCTGGTACATAAAGTATTATTCAATACATTTCTTCACACTTCCAAACCTTGGGAAGTTGGTGGATAAGTATTGTAACCACATTGCGATTGTGATGCAACCTTTTTGCACTAAACCTTGAACTTCTTGCCTTTATCACTAAATGTGATTAATACCCCTGAAAGACTGCTTTATAAACTGGGGAAGTTCGTAGTAACAGAATACCTTGCAAAAAAAACTTAAAAAGAGATATTGTTCTTGGCAATAACTCTGTAATTTGTCAAGATAGAGTTTGGTTCTAACACATCCCCTCATTGTGCTAGACCATTGTATGAAATTTTATTGAATTCCAACCAGTAGTTTTCAAGTTATGCTCCAGACAAGGAAAAGTAACAAAGGGCAATAACTCTGTAATTAGTCAAGATGGAGATATGGTTCCTGTGCACTGCACTTCGTCTCAATGTGCTTAACCATTGTATGAAGTTGTATTGAATTCAAATTAGTAGTTTTCACTATCTCATATCACTGGACCTATTTAGTTACTTCTTTCTTGTCCAAGATGTCCTATTTTCTATCCAGATGCCTCTATATAAAGTTTTTCCCCTTTTCTATCACATGACCTCAGATGACCAAGGTTCAATACCAAACAAGACTTCATCAAGGCCAACATTCTCACATAGTCTATTATGAAGATTTGCTGAATACAAAAGTTGCTTGAATGTTTTCCTCCTTTAATGTAGCATTTCCAAGATGACCCAGTTTCAATTCCAAACAAGACAGCATAAAGGCCAACATTCTCTCAACAAGTTTTGCAATGATCTGACAGCAGGATCAGCTGACAAAGTTGGAGGACCTACTGACAAAGTTGGAGGATCTTCTTTGGAGGGTCAGCTGACAAAGAGGTCCTACTGACAAAAGTGGAGGATCTTCTTTGGATGATCTTCTGACAAAATTGGAGGACCAACTGACAAAGTTGAAGGATCTTCTTTGGAGATCTTCTGACAAAGTTGGAGGATATTTCTTATATTGGAGGAACAATTGACAAAGTTAAGGGATATTCTTTGGAGGATCTTCTGAAAAAGTTGGAGGATATTCTGACAAAGTTGGAGGATCTTCGAATTTCATTAGGATCCTATGATTTCACTCCAAAATAATGACTTATAATGAGGTCAATACAACAAATTTCAGTTGCCAAGCGAGATAAAGTTTGCAGAAAGATAAAATATTTTTGACAACTAGTTTCAGGGAAAATACTAAATCCTTGCAATGTGTCTGACACCCAAAAATCAGGAAAATTAATTGATGCTACCATAGAACTGTTTACGGTATTCAATATGCTGACTTTGATAAATACCTACATAGATTGTGTCAAATGATAGAGACAATTTACATTCAGAAACTGAAACAAAATTCATATTATTCATAAACTGACAGATGCACAGACAGTTTGATGCGAAATTTACATCTGTGGATTCTCTACAGACCCTCAAAGATTCATTAGGCATAATTCCGCTGCCAAATCATACTTCTGTCCATCTTGCAACCAGACATACGAGCAAGTCAAACAGGGCGCAAATACTACCCTAGATAATTCAAAAATATATTTATAAGAGTTCTTGATGTAATTACTTGACAGGGTCTTACCAGTATGTCTAATTCTGAAATGAAATCAGATTATTTTTCTGAATAGGTGCCAAGCAACTGAGCCTGGACTTAAATGGACGAAGTGCGCATGTAAAATTGGCTACCCAAGATACATGGGAAGTGGCTGCTTAAAGGTAGTCAACTGCCCATAGAGGTAACCGGCTTCACAGGTTGAAATGTTGTATAATAGAAAACTGTAATACAGTCTAACCTGTGAACAAAGAGCTCAGGAGGGAAGACACTAGAAGTGGACCTGGTAGTGTTACTTACAGTGCGAGGGGTCAATGCAAAACTATCCTATCTGCTTCTATTTCTGTATACACTTAGAATAGTTTCGCTTCGCCCCTTATTTCTTATTTTATACAAAAATTCATTTCAAAGATTTTATTTTATTTACTATAACCATACAAAAGTTTACGATCACTGCTTATGTACTGTAAATCATAAAATATTTGTGCAAACCAAGCAAAACTACCTATCTCTCTATTTCTTATACACTTAAAAGTTTCGCCTGGCCCTTATTCTTATTTTTACAAAATTTCATTTCAAAGATTTATTTCATTTACTATAACCATACAAAAGTTTATGATCACTGCTATGTACTGTAAATCGTGAAATATTTGTGCGAACTTTATTTTTCACGGTTTTCGCAAGAGCGCTCCTTCACAAACTCATCATTTTGCTAATTCAAAATTCTCTGGAAATGATCGTTATTGTTGTAACAGTGTGAAGCAGAAGGATTGCTCCTTCTCGAATTCATGGTCATGGATTGATCCCAGAGATAAAAATCTGAAACTTTTTGTCTTGCGAATGCAAAGTGTTCTACAGTAGATCATGCAAATCCTTACATTATTCATAACATTGAACTGCATCACTCTCACATTACCCTGCATGAACTGTACAGGGTATGACACACATAGAAACACTTTGTCTGGAGGCATGGTAAAGGTTAGTAGAGTGTACAGTGAGACAAAGAAAATTAGCTTTTGTTTATTTTAAAGCCTTCATAAACACTTAGAAATGCATGACATGCATTCAGCAGGACCAAGATCAATTAGCAGTATTGTGTTTAATTGTGTTTAATTTGGAAGATTCTGCCAGGAATCAGGCTTGTGCAAACAGTAAAGCAATTAACATGCAGTGATCTTGCCTCTACCTCATCACTTCATTATCTCTTGTCTTTTGTACAACCAATATTGTTTTCTTTGACTTTTCTGATAGAAAGTTGTTTAGATATTTTAGAAATATGGTTTTCATTACCCCATCCATACTGTAATTATTCTAAAAACTGCCCAGGTAAGGCTAAAAAGTTAATTTATTACCAAAAATTAGATAATTTTTGCATGACAACAAATTCTGTGATTTGATAGCTGACAAACTTATTTGCAAATTAAAAATTCCAGAAAGATTTCTCTAATTACATATGTATAAATCTGTTTGAATAAAAATTTCCCAAAATGTTTAAATTAGGAATGTGTGAAATTTAAACAAGAGGGCCAAGATTGCCCTATATCGCTCACCTTGGTACAAGTCAACTTGCCTGGTGGAAGATCACTAGACAATGTTATATACCAAACAAGTGACCCTCCGAGCAAGGTCAATTTTCACCCCAGGGGCATAATTTGAACAAACTTTGAAGAGGTCTACTAGGCAATGCTACATGCCAAATATCTAAGCTCTAGGCCTTGTGGTTTCAGAGAAGAAGATTTAAAGTTTTTCCTATAAAGCCTATGAAAACTAGGACCCCCTTGTGGGGTCAATTTTGATCCCGTGGTCATAATTTGAACAATCTTGGTAGAGGTACCTAGCCAAGCACATACCAAATATCTAAGCTCTAGGCCTTGTGGTTTCAGAGAAAAGATCTTTAAAGTTTTTCCTATATAAGCCTTGCAAAACTAAGTGACCACCGCGGGGGGCCAGGGGGGGGGGTCATAATTTGAACAAACTTGGTGGAGGTCCACTAGACAATACTACATGCCAAATATCTAAGCTCTAGGCCTTGTGGTTTTAGAGAAGAAGATTTTTAAAGTTGTTCCTATATAAGCCTATGTAAAACTAAGTGACTCCCCCTACAGGGTCATTTTTGACCCAGGGCTTATAATTTGAACAATATTGGTACAAGTCCACTAGACAATGCTACATGCCAAATATCTAAGCTCTAGGCCTTGTGGTTTCAGAGAAAAAGATTTTTAAAGTTTTTCTTATTTGTTGCCATAGCAACCAGAGTTCTGCATGGAATGGAATTCTTTGAACAACTTTGATAGAGCTTCATGCAAGGAACATCCCTGCAAAGTCTCATCAACATTGGCCCAGTGGTTTCAGAGGAGATGTCGTTTGAAGGAAATGGTGGATGGAAGGATGGATGGAATGACGGACGGACAAACGACGTACGCCGGACGGAATGCAATCCTAATAGCTCACTCTGGCACTTTGTGCCAGGTGAGCTAAAAAAAAGAGTGAAAATTAAATCATCATGAATTTTTTTCCAAATTTACAGTATAATGGGCAACTAAGTGAAACTAAGCTGAACTGATGACAAATATGATGCAATTATGCGAAATGTTTTAATAGTAATTATATAGGGATTGATCGGTGTTTTAAGTTTGTATGCATATATCCGGAATATGCAAATAACCGATATGCAATAAGTGGAATCTACTGTATATGAGAATGTAATGGAAAATTGAGGGACTAAAGTGTACTGGTACTAGAAGATTTTGGAGAACATTTTTTAGGGGTTTGTAATTTTGGGAATCTACTGTATAACCAGCCAAAATTCAACAGCAACATTTTAATTTGTACATAAATTTAAAAATTTGTAGGGTTGATATAAATTCTTTTCCTTTTATTACAATCTCCCTTTTTTACAAAACATCTGTAGGAGAGTACTTTCTATGTCTGGTTTTAATTCTCATGTTAACTCTGTGAAAATGGCAGCAAATGATGTACACTGCACTTTTAACTGCTACTAATGAAGATTTAAAGTGGGGCAGAAACCTTTTAAAACCTTTGCAAATACATATCTACCATGAAACAGAAAGTTAAATGGTAATACATCACTTAATTTTACCAAGATCAAAATGAACCTTTCTGTTTAATGCAAACATAAGAAAACATTATCCCCCAGTCAGTTTACATTTTAAATCTTTAATATCCTTTATCTATCACGTTCACAGTTTTTTAACTGAGATGAACTACACTTGTTGAAAAAAGGGGGCAGGGCAAGGGGCTGGCCCAGCTGATGGCAAACATATAGCTTTTCTTCAGATCTAAGAGATATTATACTCCAAGTAAAACATTAAACTTCTCTTTCAAGTGTATCTCTTACCATTTACATATACTTGCACGCAGTGTGACATCACAATAATTTATTACGACATCACAGGATCCGAGATTGAAATCAGCACGATATATGGTATCAATTTTCAATTAAAATTGAATTGTGTTTCGAATTACATTTTGTTATATGTCAATACGTGCAGAAGTTACAGGAAGCTTCAAATTACTCTTTCCAACACAATAAGTACGGGAAAGGAATTGCATGTCTGCACAATAGCAATCTTACGTCTGCTTCTCGTAAATTTCGCAAAACTCGTTTTTTTTTTCTGCATACCAATAAATATCTATTTTGGCGAGAAAAAAGTCAATCTAGACGGGAAGTGGCACAATTGGTGCTCAAAATGATAAATTTTTGGTCTATCATTTAATAGAGATATCGGTTATAACTGACATTACACTTCAAAAATGATCAATCTACTGTGGCAATACTGAGCTAATCAAAACACTGAAGGTGCTCCGGGGTATTCCATCTTTTATTGTGCACAATATATTCATCGTCAAGTGTTCAAGCGCAAGAAACCCTTCTCAACTTCTACCTCGCTCAGGTTATATGTTTGAGCCATGACTCTAGCAACAGACAGGATGTTTCTTAGAACATGTATACATGTCTGTTTATCCCATGATCTTACAAAATTAAATGAACATTCCACTAAACAAGAGCCATGTCATATGGCAAGGTTCTTTGTGAAAAGTGGCGATATGAAAGGGCCTCAACTTCTTAAGGAATCATTCAAGTGGAACATGCTGATAATGTGGGCATGTCCTCTTGATAGTGAAGTAGTGTAGTTTCACTGAATTCTAGTCAGTTTTTCCTTAAGAATAGCCAGGACAAGAATGCATAATGGACGGATGCACGGAGATCCCGGTGGGGGGATTAAACTCCAAACCTGGAAACTCCAGGTTCAGTGGCAAAGTCCGACCCCGGATCCTTGCAATTCCTTCTCTTTAAGGAATAGGTAATCAATACCACACAGAAGTACAATTAGTTTAATGTCCTTAATGCTGGCTATGAAATATACTTTGCCTTATATAAATTTCAACAGATCCATTTACTATTTACAAGAGCACCCTCTGAATATTTACTGACTCAACAGCAACTTCTAGTGCAGATCATGATCAAACTGAACAGATGTGCATGCCAATTATGACAAGGGCAGAATCATTTTCCGCCAGAATGCTTACAAATCAATTTAAGTTCAAAAGACATGAAGTCTTTCATCAATGTGAAAGTATTTAGAAATGCTACATTTGATCACACCTAATGTACACTAACCTTGTATTCACCTTGGATGCACTTCTGCAATATTCTACTTCTTGTGTAGAATTTTGACTGACAAGACAGCAAAACTTTTGACAAATAAATGACCCGCATAGCCTTCTTACTGAAAAACAAGAAATTCTGGCTTTTATCTAATGACCATGTATGACGAATATGTCAGAATTTTTTACGATCAATTAGTTTGCCCTTCTCCTTTGCCTTAACCCTCGGACAAGCTAAGACAATGAAATATGGCCGGGATCTGCAGCGGTAATTACATTCCTCCGCTCTAAGCACGGTTTCATTCCAAAGCAAATACTGTGGCAATATTTCATAAATGTCTCCAGACATAAATACATAAATCTCTATGTTTACCGATGGTATGGTCAAATATTGGTATCATTTTTCTCCAAGGACCTCCACGACCCTGTTTACTTACGAAGCTGGCAGAAACTAATTGAGATCTGACATTCCGGGGAAGGAGAAGAGACAGAATGGTTTCGGATGTAAGTAACGTTCGGCTAAATGTCTAGCTGAATAAATATTGATACTTATCTTTGGAATATATTGGTTCCGAAATAACACATCCACGGAGCGGAAAGGACAAAACGCCTATTATATAAGACCCAATTCTTTATTGTATCAAATATCAAGGGGAAAAAAACGTTTTATTCTGCTATGAAAATGTTTCTCGAGCTTTTTATTAGATGGATGGCAGAGTAAACAGTAAAATCAGTCACAAAATAATATCAGTATCGATGAAATTAACAGGAGAGCAGTGACTGTCCTTTAGAATTCTTCGAACACCTTCATTTACTTTTGTGTGTACTGCAAGCCACTGCAGCCAAGTGTTAAAGTTACTGAATGACAATAACATGCTCCTAACTGTTGTGGGTTCGAATCCTGCCAAGGTTCTTTTACATGTACTCAATCATGTGAGGATGCTATCCACTCAGCTGTTCAACTCTGATGGGGTCTTCATAAAAGCCTTAGCTTACGACTAGTTTATGTACTCAGTCAGGTCTTATTGTGTACTCAGTCAGGTCTTATTGTGTACTCAGTCAGGCCTTATTGTGTACTCAGTCAGGTCTTATTGGCCAATGTTTGCCAGCTTTAACAAATTTTCAAATACCCACTGGTGGAAGACTGTTTCAGTATTTCAAAATAGAATATTGGCACAAAGAAGTGTGCTGCAAACTTGCTGACCTTTGCAAAAACAAAGTAATAAAATGACTTATTTCCCTATGCAAATTCAAGAATCTGCAGTATGTAATCCTGTATGACCAAGCATCTGTGAATCAAGTTTTATATCAGAGTTATTGTAACGCCTACAGGGTGCCAGAATGGTAGAAACCTGGAGCATTCACAGACATATAGGTGATATGGTGCGAAAACTCATCTGGTATACACCATTCATTCCTTCTCACCTAACCAGATCAGTTTTCTGGTACCATGTCTGTCAACCAACAGTAAGGCCTTTATGCAGTGTCAGGCAAAACTTCCGGACCAACATTATTAACTTTGTTGACGAGTTATCATTAAAATCCAAACAAGCATTTTTCAATCTCTTTTAATTCACTATGAATTAGAAGTTAAAAGATTAGAGCAACAAAAATTTTAAAAAGTTTTAATAATCATAACCCAGAATTAATGTCAATTAATTTTATTAGCATACCTGCGTACAGGTCTCTAAGCTTAGTGCGCCTGCCCCTCTGCCCCTGCCGTCAAGCCCTTCAAAAGGTTAACATGTATAATCATGTCACAATATAAACAGCATGCTCATAAGCTCTTTAAACCTTTATATCCCGTGTCAAGAACATTATAACTTTCTCGGCTCCCTAAAGACGCAACAAAAAATAATTCAGCATTCGATAAGCTTTCAAACCCTGTTGATATTCTATCTCATGTATACACTGCATCCATCACCATCAGCAAGTGTCTAATTTTGAGCTATGTGTTTTATTAACTACCTTGAAACTCCTACAGTCTTCTTGATCCCCTTAAATTAGGGGATTTTTACTTTTATAGAATTTCCTCATTATGGGATCAAACCCTCACTGTGATTCTCATCCGCAACAATCAACGGAGCATTAAAGTAAAACCTCAAATTTAGTTACCACAATTTCGGAATGGTAATTCTTGAATTTCTGAAATTAAATACAGAATTGAAAAGTGAAGAAATCACAAAATACCGAATTGGAAGGTTTATAAAACCATTTATACTGCATGTCAACTAAGGCAGTTTCAAGCAAGAATCATAATCTGCACAGCTTTCATTTCAATCAATTTCTAGACAGTATCCTCAACACAACTTCAGTTTACTAGTTATTTTCTACCTTGCTGGGTAGCAAGCGAGTCTGATATTCAGTTTGTACGTCCAGTGCAGATCATGATCAGCATCCATGTAGTCTGATCATGATCTACACTCTTCCCTATTCAGTCAGTAAATTTCCAGTCAACATTGCTTTGAACAATCATTAAATAGTACTCAAACCAAATTGAAAGCTGGACAAACCCAGTTTAAAAATTGACAAAGGTAGGAATATAGGGGACTACTACAACTTAAATCACTAAAATCTAAGATCAAAATATTTTGTATTAACTCTGCATTTTTCAACTTCCTACGGGTGGTCTCTTACTAATTGTTTTACTGCACTAAAATCCAGCGACTCGCAGTAATTCCGATGTGGCGGTGCTTTTTGGGTACTCAGTAACCCCCTGTTAAATGCTTAACAATTTATTCATATTTGAACATCAAAATGCTTTCTTCCTATATTCTTTTAATGAAATTAATCTCCGCTCTCAGATAAGATGTGTATCCTTTTCATTTCAGACAAATTTAATTACATATTGAATTCTTTAATGCTTAATGCTTTTCAATTAAGTTCTTAAATACACATATTGAACAAACTGGAATTCCATGTTCATAATTCATAGCGATTTTTTTTTCTCTCTCTCTATTTAATCTTTTCGGATCTCATATTGTACTTATCACGTACAATGCCATATCTCTAACTTTTTAAGCTAGTTACCATACTGTTCTTACATATTATCAGTTTGCATGATGTAATTACTGTTAATTCACGATGATTTAATTTCTGCTATTTTCGCAAATTTCCCACTTTGCTGATTTTGCGAAAGATTCATTTCACATAGATCTACTTTTAGGGATTTCTCCGCTCACAAATTTAAAATTAGCGAACGAGTCTGTCTTCTCACAAATCCAGGAATTTTCATCCCAATTTAAAGTATCTTACTTTGATAGAACCACAGCTGAGTCAATGGGTGTGTACATGAGGGCCTAAAATCATCAAAATGTTTAAAATTAACATTAAAAGTTTGAACAATCTCTCAGAATGATTCGTTTCACCTGCATATATTTTAATACTACAAAAAAAATTCTACTAACACCCAATTTCAGTATGCTTATGACAGTGTAGAAATTTGTTTAACACCACTACACAACATGGAGGGTCCTGAAATGACACACGCCCAATATTCCAATAATGGCAACTATTGTATTTTTGCCAACAGTTTTAAGACATTACAAATTCACCCAAACTTTACCCCAAGAATTTGAATTTTATTTTCAGATATTTGACTGATAGCTGTTTAATGGTTACTGAAGTTGACTAGAATTTATTAGAAACAGCCGTGTAATTTAGTTTTCTTGTACCACTGGGTCACATAAAAACTTTGAATTGAAACCATATCCCTAATTTCTAATGATATTTATAGTTTCAGACTTTAATAAAAATATTGTGAAACAGTGTGTAGTCTGAATAAGAACTGGATGGAACTCAATATTTCAAGGGAGATAATAAACACATGTTTCCTTGCTCTAATTGGTCAACTGTAAATGGAGCTCAATTCTTCAAGGGAGATAATAAACAGGTTTTATTGCTCTAGTTAGTCAACTGTAAATGGAGGTCAATATTTCCTGGGAGATAATAAACACAGGTTTCAATGCTCTAATTGGACAACTGTAAATGGAGGTCAATTCTTCAAGGGAGATAATAAACAGGTTTTATTGCTCTAATTGGTCAACTGTAAATGGAGGTCAATATTTCCTGGGAGATAATAAACACAGGTTTCAATGCTCTAATTGGTCAACTGTAAATGGAGGTCAATATTTCAAGGGAGATTATAAACAGGTTCATAGCTAGATGGCTGACAGTAAATGGAGGTCCATAATATCAAAGGAGAAAATAAACACAGGTTTCCTTTGTAAATGGAGTTCAATATTTCAAGGGAGAGAATATACACAGGTTTCATTGCTATCTATGTGTATTCAGACATTTAACACAAGAATGGCTTCCTTTTAAGATTCCAATTTCAATTGAGTGGTGACAAATGAACAATGAGATATACACAGTTAATTGCTAATCTTTTAGACTGCCACTACTTCATATATAATGAACTGCAAAACTATTTACAAAGCCAAGACATGCCTTTTAATTATGTTCCACATCTTTTCTATATACTTTTTTCTCATTTGCCGTTTTCATCATACTTCAGCTACCCATATTCTCTACTCTTATTAGGCTTCTATTTTCAAAAACCATATGCTGTTTGCAATGGGAAAAAAAAATCATTTAGCACTTGATAAAATCTTTTATTGACCGGCTGAATATCTGTAGAACCCTATATTCATATTCAAAATACACAATTACCATTTAAATGTAAATGAACAATGAATATTTTCCCCAGAGACTTTTTACATTAATTATATCCAATAAAAACGCATTGAGTATTTAAATATTTAACAGTCCTCTTTGAAAACAACTTCCGTTATTCTCTTATTACATAATCTAGATTGTGTGCGTTTTTACACGTTATAAATTAGCGGTATCGCATACAAAATGCGAAATCGTTTAATTCAACAAATACAACTCGCCTCAATCTACCTTATGAATGGATTAAAGTCTCAGCGTAACACTTCTCAATAGAATACAAACAATACTGATATTTCACAGTCAGGGAAATGAGATAAAATCGAAAAAATCTGCCGACTTTATTATTCTTTAAACACCTTCATTATATAAAATCCATAAAATTTTTGCAAGTACATGAGAATACCAATTTTTCTCTTCTAAAACGAAGATCCGTATCTCCTTTGTGACCTCCTATATATGACAGCTGATTGAATTCAATCGTAATTATTCAAACGCTATTATCCGTCTATTTCCAGATGAATGTTGCAGAAAAAACATACCCATCCACTCATCATTTCTAAACCTGTATCTGATAAATGACAGTCTATCAAATAGTTCCTTCAGATATGGGACTAAGTTCAGATCTGACAAAGATTAGACTCCCATTTCCACAAAAAAATAATGTATTTTACGAGTATTGCATAATACAACATGCTGAGCTAACTGTTAAGCCCAATGAATGTACATACAAATCAATTATAAAATTTTAAAGTTTGAAAATGAAAGATCCATATGTAGGACAGTCATGCCAATGCGACAAGGTCATGTTTAAAGCATTAAGGAAGTGCTATGTGCAAGAAAATGTAGCTTGTATGTCTGAACTGATGTCGCGCCAAATCTAGGCCATGTGGCAAAATTTAGGCCATGTAGCAAAAGTTGATGTCGTGCCATCAGCACACAAAGAAGAACTGATGACACGCAACATCTAGGCAATTTAGCAAGAACTAAAAACTGTAGCTAGAGCTGATTTTGTAACACTTGTAAAACAAAAGGAGAATACATTGATTTAATGCTAAATCTAGAAAAAGTAGCAAGAACTAATGCAAGTCTAAGCAAAGTAGCAGGAACTTATGACATGTACATTTTAGGCAAAGTAGCATGACAAGATATCATAAAAAGTCAAGACAAAGTAGCAAGAACTAATGACTTTTCATGTCTAGGCAATGTAGCAGGAACCAATGCCATGTCAAGACTAGACGAAATAGCATTACCAGATATCATAAGAAGTCTTGGCAAAGTAGCAAAAACTGATGCCATGTCAAGTCTAAACAAAGTAGCAAGTGCAGACACCATGTCAAGTCTAGGCAAAAGCAGCAAGTGCAGACACCATGTCAAGTCTAGGCAAAAGCAGCAAGTGCAGACACCATGTCAAGGCTTGGCAAAGCAGTGGGGGACCGGTTCATATATCGTCCATGGCTCAATCGGTTATCCGATTTGGGTTACGATATTTCGGTTCGGTACGTTAGGCAGTGTCAAACAAGTGCGCCCGGCTTAAAATATTATATTCCAATCAGGCGCGCCATTTTATTCACTACGTCGCAAGTACATAGACAAATATGGCAGATGAAAAGTGTTGGTCGATCCACCGGGGGCTCACTAAGGTCCAAGTGTGGCGACATTCGCATTTGAGAAAAAGTCTGGTGCAATTGATAAATCAAATGCTTCTGCAGAGTATGTAGCGAAAATCTAAGGTATGGAATGGGAACAACAACAAATATGATGCAACATTTGAAACGAAAACATAACGTTTTAAGTTAATTTAAAGTTACATGTGTTCAAAGTTGTGAAGTAAGTTGGACATTTGAATATGTTTCTAGTCACTGAACTTAACAGACTAAAAAGACATTCAACCTTACTGTATTTTTACAGTGTGCACCATGATGTCTACTTGTCTAGTCCCTTTTTTTTTGAGATTACATGTATAAGTTTATAATAAGTCTACTGTCTCAGTTTCAATTAAATGTTTTGATGTCCTAGTTCCTACTCAGTTAGTTACTATTTAAACTAGCAAGTTCGTTCAAGTTATTTAATAACAGGAAAATGAATTAATTTGGCCTGGCAAAAGTCAAGTTTGAAGAATTTGTTATATTATTTCATGTTATCTATCGATGTGTATAGATATTCGATAATCGAAAGGGTATTAACCGAATCCGAACCGAACCGAAGGGTACCTGAATCGTTGCAGCCCTACAAAGCAGCAAGTGCAGACACCATGTCAAGTCTAGGCAAAGCAGCAAGTGCAGACACCAAGTCAAGGCTAGGCAAAGCAGCAAGTGCTGACACCATGTCAAGTCTAGGCAAAAGCAGCAAGTGCAGACCCCATGTCAAGGTTAGGCAAAGCAGCAAGTGCAGACACCATGTCAAGTCTAGGCAAAGCAGCAAGCGCTGACACCATGTCAAGTCTAGGCGAAGCAGCAAGTGCAGACACCATGTCAAGTCTAGGCAACAGCAGCAAGTGCAGACACCATGTCAAGTCTAGGCAAAGCAGCAAGTGCAGACACCATGTCAAGTCTAGGCACAGCAGCAAGTGCAGACACCATGTCAAGTCTAGGCAAAGCAGCAAGTGCAGACACCATGTCAAGTCTAGGCAAAGCAGCAAGTGCAGACACCATGTCAAGTCTAGGCACAGCAGCAAGTGCAGACACCATGTCAAGTCTAGGCAAAGCAGCAAGTGCTGACACCATGTCAAGTCTTTGCAAAAATATGATGCCATGTTAAGTCTAGGCAAAGAGCAGACACCATGTCAGGTCTAGGCAATGAGCAGACACCCTGTCAAGTCTAGGCAAAGCAGCTAGAGCAGATACCAGGTCATGTCTAGGCAAAGTAGATAGAGCGGAATCTATGATGCCATTTCAAGTCTGGGCAAAGAGCAGAAACCATGTCAAGTCTAGGCAAAGGGCAGACACCCTGTCAAGTCTAGGCAAAGTAGCTAGAGCAGATATCTGATGCCATGTCAAGTCTAGGCACAGCAGCAAGTGCAGACACCATGTCAAGTCTAGGCACAGCAGCAAGTGCAGACACCATGTCAAGTCTAGGCACAGCAGCAAGTGCAGACACCATGTCAAGTCTAGGCAAAGCAGCAAGTGCTGACACCATGTCAAGTCTTTGCAAAATTGTGCCAGTTAATCTAGGCAAAGAGCAGACACCATGTCAGGTCTAGGCAATAGCAGACACCCTCAAGTCTAGGCAAAGAGTCTAGAGCAGATAGCAGGTCATGTCTAGGCAAAGTATGGCGGAACATGATGCCATTTCAAGTCTGGGCAAAGAGCAGAAACCATGTCAAGTCTAGGCAAAGGGCAGACACCATGTCAAGTCTAGGCAAAGTAGCTAGAGCAGATACACCATGTCAAGTCTAGGCACAGCAGCAAGTGCAGACACCATGTCAAGTCTAGGCACAGCAGCAAGTGCAGACACCATGTCAAGTCTAGGCAAAGCAGCAAGTGCAGACACCATGTCAAGTCTAGGCACAGCAGCAAGTGCAGACACCCTGTCAAGTCTAGGCAAAGCAGCAAGTGCAGACACCATGTCAAGTCTAGGCAAAGCAGCAAGTGCAGACACCATGTCAAGTCTAGGCACAGCAGCAAGTGCTGACACCATGTCAAGTCTAGGTAAAATAGCAAGTGCAAACACCATGTCAAGTCTAGGCAAAGCAGCAAGTGCAAACACCATGTCAAGTCTAGGCAAAGCAGCAAGTGCTGACACCATGTCAAGTCTAGGCAAAGCAGCAAGTGCAACCATGTCAAGTCTAGGCAAAGCAGCAAGTGCAGACACCATGTCAGAGTCTAGGCAAAGCAGCAAGTGCAGACACCATGTCAAGTCTAGGCAAAGCAGCAAGTGCAGACACCATGTCAAGTCTAGGCACAGCAGCAAGAGCTAAAGTCTAGGCAAAGTAGCGAGAGCAGACATCATTCAGAGTCCAGGCAAAGTAGCTAGAGCTAAAATCTAGACCAAATGTTGCTAAGGATTTGCCACATCTAGGAACTGAAGTAACAATATGCTGATGCAAGGCCATTGGAAAGACAAGAAGCAGGTGTTAATGTACAATGTCTAGGGAAACAAGCATATGTTCATGACATGATGTTGCAAGGAATTCAACATGTGCAAATCACAGACTTCATCTAAGCATTGAAGCATGTACTTTCACCATTGCAGTTTATGTTCCTCTTTAATTTAATTAGAAATAGCAAAACTCCTTTGTGCCTTTTTTAGGAAGTTTGCTTTCAAATTGCTTTACATCCAGACTTGAAACACCATGTACATTTTAATATAAATTTATATACAAAGTAAATACCGTTCATCATAAACAATATATTACATATTTCACATAATTATGTAAGCATGTTTATGGGATATACTGGTGAGATTACAGTCCGGATCTTTTCTTTTATCTGACAATGCAGACCGCACATCAAAGACAGTCAGTCTGTTACCAATTTCTCTGACACCTTCTTATCTCTGAAATCTATGGAGAAATTTAATCGTTTAATTCAAAATGGAAGGTATATTAAAGCATAATTATTACTTTTTCGCACCGTTCCCAATAATCGTGTATTAGGGAGCAGTCATTAAATTAATTCGCCTTACACTTAAAACTAATCGCCGATATTAAAGTAATTTGGTCTTCTTTTCCCGAAAAAAGCTAGAATAGTCTTAGGTACATGTTAATTACAAAATGCACTTCATGACTTTCAAATTTCTTCCCATAATTCTCTCCCACAATACATTATGCCATAACTTTTATGAAACATGATACCTGATTCTTTGGTAATAATGGAAAGGTAATTCCTATGTACTTCTATAAATACAAACAAGAAAGTGACCATAAATTACGTTGAGACCATTCCCATGTACGGTAAATAAAACATTTACGAAAAGTCTGGTCCTGTGTAATAAATACTTATTCTGAGTCAGACATTTAAATTTTAAGTTAGAACACTTAATCATTCAGCGAATAATTAACCACAAAGTTTGTTTCATTATTTTTCTATGGGTTTAAGTCCTGTTTCAACAGTACTTAATTTATTTACAGGCAAGCAGTACATTTCACGATCATTCCTGGGAAGGACATTTGTTATAAACTGCCAACACAATATAAAGAGTCAAGTAGTTAGAAGGCCTCAAAGCCAGGACTCAATCAGTGAGAGGGTAAGTGATTCCAAGTCAGTGACTTTGACCACTTGTCCATGGAAGCTAGTTTTAGTTTGTTTCTACAAATTCTATGGAAAGCCTGTTAAAACATTAGCTCCCTGGTACCATTAATTGTTCAATGGTTGCTGAGTTCAAATTTACCAACTAGACATCAAACAGTGCAGACTATGATCAGAATGTAGCGATAGGATGCTAGGAGGGTAATGTAAGAGTTAATAAGCCTCTGAATGGACAAATCAAACCACAGAGGTATACAACAGTTACTGCTGTCACAGGCAAAATCTATGCTCGATTCTTGGAAAGATTCCTTCTATTTCATTCACACTGTATCGCAGCAGTTGTTGTTTATGAATGAGGAGACATTATTATTTCTTATTACATCATAAAACTATCTCCCATAATTAAATTCTGTCAAGATCTTACAGGCATGCTTTTGATGGTTGGATTTGATGGTATCAAACTATGACAAAATTGGAATAAAGTGGCACAGCCTTCCAGCATATCAGAGATAACTTGTAATGCTGGGATGGAAATTACAGTTTTTACATTTTACAGCGGAAAATGATTTGCAATAAGCGCAATGAATGCAGAACTATTATCTCACGTATCTGATAACCGTTGAGTTCTAAGACACTAACTGATAAGCCATTTTATGCACAGTTTTTGATATATTAGGCATTTAGTATGGCCTCAGGGAACCTCCCTTGACATCTATGATAAAGTGGATTCCTAATTTCATTATTTATTGACAGGCTTTGTTTTTTATAATGTATTTATCTATAATGAATGAGCTTGTATCACAGAGGGTGGGAAGTGCAAGTTCTGCAGAAAAAGAGACATGATGTAGGGGGTACAGCGTCAGATACCAAATATGGAAGTACCGTGTTCAAATTCAAATTTAGGGTTCGTGTTTTAACATCTGCAGAATCCTGAGGGATGGTTGGTGCGTGAGCCCGTTAGGGCAAGGGCACCAACAAGTCCCAAAGGTTTCTGCAGTTGTAATAACACGAACAAACGTTTGTTAACGCTATTCTAGCATAAATAGCATAAAAAATAAAAATGAAACGCTCTAACTGGTACCACATTCAATAATGCGCGGGACAACGTCCGTGTTGTTTACGTCAAACGTCACGACATAAGTCCATTGTTAACAACAGCCCTATTCTGCACATAAAAAAAGGGTTATATCGGGCGTGAATCTCCCTGTTAACACATGTTTTTTTCTCCTGTTAAAACACCTGCAAAATGGGCAAAAATAGCACATTTTATACTAGAATTTGTGATGTACTCTCTCTCACAAGCATGATAACATCTGGAATAGCTTTTCAAAAACTATATTTAATTCTATTAAAGCTAAATTGTTAGAAACAGTCAACAACACATAG
>JAFMSR010002045.1:0-24916 GCA_022818135.1 Saxidomus purpurata | reverse complement strand
CTACAGACCCTGGCGGTCATTTTGATATATAATACAAAATGTGGTATTGGGTGCCCCGGTTACCTCTAGAAATAGGCCTCATTTGCTCATCATGTTGCAGCACTATTTATTTAAGTTATATTGTAAATAAATGATTAAGATAGCCACCGTGCAGTATTGAATCATTGAGTTTCCGTTGTCATTTGCCCATAACACAAGCATGGCTTTTAGATGAGGATGCTGTTTATTCAATCAAAGGAGGTTATTCGTACAAAAAGATCATCGCAGATATAGTGTATGCACTTTTTGTTGTCTTGTTATCATCTATCGTTTCTTGTACGAGCATGGTTTCAGCTCTTTGTCTTGGAGAGGCCCATCTTTAAAGTCAAAAAAGTTTTCCAAAAATGTCAATACAAGTTATTAGTGTGTACGTGGAGCAGTTCCATATACTAAGTAAACGTAGATGCACACCTATGCCTTTTTTGTAAAAGTGACAGCCAAATTTACGGGTACCCATTTAACCAATCATCTCTTACTTGGGTTACCAGCACAACTTGCAATGTTGGTTTTTTTACTTATTTTCGTGAATCACTGCATGTACAGCACATTCTCATACAATCCTTACCTGCAGTTTCAATTTGAAAACCCATCTTTTCAACATTTGATACAAAGCCCCTGGTATTGCCAAACCTGCTGGTTACCTCAGCTATAATAAATGTACCATTGAAAAGGTAAGGCGTAGATACTAAAATAAAAATGTGTCAGGGCAAAACAGACATACCGGTTTACTGTGGTAGTCTTAACGCTGCGTTTCCCTGATGCAATTTCTTGATACAGTTTAAACCGCATGGACTTACAAATATGAACAGTTTTTGCACTGGACGCACTCTTGCCAGCCCAAACGAAGATGTATTCAACATGAGTTCACCTTCACAGTCCGATGACGTGGCTATGTGCCCTCGTACACCTGTATTAACCATCTCCCAAATGTGCCTGTATATACCAGCTTATAGATATCGGTGTTTTGTCTGATGAAAAACGAACTGAAAATCAAGACACTATTTACAGTCCATACATGCCTATTTGTGTTGTCTCCCTTTAATAAACATTTACGTGTTTTACTTTGGCCACTATAGGCTTAAAATCATTCAAAAAAGATAAGACTTCTTTGTTTTAAAAATATTATGGAATTTTAAGGCCATCCTAGGCACTATATGTACGGTAATGCAGTGGCTGATGTATTCATTGTAGTTTAAACAGCTATTTTAATTAAAACAGCTGTTGATTTATCTATAATTGTAAGGAAAAAAAAATCACACAAAATATATGCATATTGTGTACAAAATGTAAACTGGTCCAATACTAGTACTTGCACTGTCGTGATTTATCGGATGATGTTTCAATATCATATCTGGATCCGTACTTTGTTTCGATCTCGCACGTTCGTTATTATGGGTTTCTGTATCCGTCCCTGCTTCTGGTAGCACATTCCTTTGCTCTACTGTCTAATTTCATGTTCCAGCCTGACAAACCGTAGGCTACTTTATTGTCGTTATTACAGAAAGTACCGCCAATTTTAAATTTTAACTGTTGCCATTTGAAGAAACCTAATCCCATTTTCACATCAACATTAGGTCTTACAGTCATTCGTTAACCACAACTTTTTCATTTTTATTTTGCTAAACAGAAGTAGAATAAAGTACGTTTGTTATATACAATGATATTTTTCATTTATTTCAATTTTTATTTTATTTCGTTCTACATGATTCAAAAGACAATGAGAAACATACATTTAACCCTTCTCTAGCTTATTAAATACATTGAAATACATTTAAGTTCCGAGTTTCTCAACCGGCCACATTCAGCCAAAAACTAGAATTAGCATACATTTATATACTGATTTTAAAACATATCTTTTATTAAATATGCATTTATTCATTTACGGGCACGTTTTAATGCAAGTGTCATGTGTGTTATACAATTTATAGCGTAACACAATATTTGAAATTTGCATTACATAAAAATTATAATCTCTTAAAATGAATTCGATATTCAAAAGCACTGTAAAATAGCTCTATTGAACAGAATACAAATGTATATTGTAAAGGGTGTGCACGTAGCGTGAACAGGCTAATCAATAATTTCAAAACGCCATGTTACGTGAAATTCATAGTTTAAACACTTCCTTAAACCAAATAGTGAATTTTTTCAAAACAACGTTTAACTATCTACCTGATAACCGATTAACGTTGATTCTATCAATCGGAATCTGCCGAGGACTTCCGATTGTGATTCTGTGAAAGGAAGTAAATTAACGTCACTTGGATATGAAACAAACACTGGGCGTGCAGTAGATTTTCACCGTCTTCTAAAGTTTAGGAAACGATTATTCTGACTGGTAAGTAACAGCTGTTTAAATTGTATTTATTTCAATTCATATCAGACTCACACAGTGATCTTGGTTCTACTGAAGATTTTAGCATGTACGAGCATATTTTCTTTTTAAGTTTTGTTATAACTACAGGTATTTGGCGCGTAGCCAAGTCTGAACTTGCAACCCTAACTGCAGTACCTTACTTACAGCAATTATCTGACACTTATATCAGTCACCAAAATATGGGTTAGTATATGTAGAGACCGGTGTTAAAATTTCAGACGTAGCAGTCTGCCAAATAAAGTATAACACACGTCTGTGATCGCTGACTTAAAATCACGTAACCTCTCATGAGTTCGAACCGCGTAACCGGCGGTAAGGGTATGTAATACTTTCCTGGGTATTAAACTGCCCGTCACTATCGATCAACAGGTGCCGGTATCCTCGGTATTCATACGTTTTGAGGGATTTGTTTATACATGTATACTGTCAAACTGTTAATTATGTAATTAGAAAATACATGTATGCTATTCTATAATTCTAAACAATGTGGCAGATTTATTATCTCCCTCTGTTTCAGTATTGTTTGTAAGCATGTCCAAATATTATGGAAAATTACCCTTATTGCTTTTTGAGCTAAGTAAGGAAAAGAAGATGTAATAAACAGAGGTTTCAATGCCATTCACTTCTTAATTTGTTTTGCACATTTAACTATTTTTGTTGCTATAAAACAAAGCCAACATGACATGTACAATAGATACATGTAAAACATTTTCATTATTTTACAATTAAAAGCCCTTACAGCCATGAGTGTAGGAATAGTATCAAAGAAGTTTGTCACATTGTAAAAGAACAAAAATTCTGCTATTGCAGGATAAACATGGCTGGACAGAAAAAGTCAGAAAAATTCTCTACAACAATGTCGGGAGGATCAGGAGAAGATTTTGAGCTCTTTTGTCAGCCATGTGACAGAGACGATGTCCGGCTACCCGCTGTTGGCTACTGCATCGATTGTGAGGAACACCTGCGTGAGTCTTGCTTCACCACCCACAGAAGACCTAAACCGACCAGACATCACAAACTGCTCGACCAGAAAAGTATGCCTAAAGTTCAACAGCCGTCAACATCTACCCATCCTACTGAACAGTCTTTAACAAAACCTTGTCCTAAGCATCGCCAGGAAATGTTGAAATACTTCTGTCATAGTCACAAAGCTCTGATCTGCAATGTATGCGTGACCCTTGAACATACCGTCACATCATGCAAGGTCAACTATATACCAGACATTTCAAAACAAGCACTTAACAGCAATGAGTACAGGGATACCCTTCAAAATATTGATGAAATTACAGAAAGATGTCAGAAATTAGTACTAGACCTACGAAAAGTGACCCAAACTTCTAACAGTTCTTTGACTGATGTTCTGGCAGACATCCAGATGTTCAGAAAAGAAATAAACCAAAGGTTAGATGAACTTGAAAAAGAAGTTAAAGATGCAGTGAAAGAAAAACAGTTGCAGAATAATACAAGACTGAAGAGAGCAGAAACAACGTGTGATGATGTAATCAAAGCTCTCCAGACATCAGCCATCGCCATCAAACAACTCAACACATCACAGCAAGCAGACCAGCTCTTCGTGGAACTGAAGTCTGCCAAACAACGCATTGAGCATGATGACGATGAGATTTTGAAGCTGCTCTCATCTGATGTGAAAGATTACCACTTCAGTCCAAACCAAGCACTGTCGAACTGCATTCAGAAAGAAACGTCACTAGGTGCTATAACAGAAAAAATACTGAAAGCAACTTCTAGTCCTCATAGATGGAACCCTTCACTTCAGCGAAAAATCTCTGTGAAGACATCAGAAGATAAACTCACCCACTGCAGGATAACTGGAATGACCCTCCTTAACTCTAACCAACTTGTTTTTGCAGATACCAACAACAATTCAATCAAAATGCTTGACACTAGCCAGTGGTCCATCACTGATCAGTTACATCTAGATTTCCCACCATGGGATGTCACATCTGTCACAAATAATCAGTTAGCTGTCACACTGCCACGTGATCATTCTATACAGTTTGTGTCTGTCTCTTCAAGCAAGTTCAGAAAGGCACACAAACTGAAAGTAGATGGTGCCTGCAATGGTGTAGGCTATTGTCAGGAAAGGCTTGCGGTGTCATTTGATTCTCCACTAAAACTCCAAGTCATTGATCTGAAAGGAAACATACTGATGTCTGTCACCAGTGATTCAGATGGTGAAAATATGTTCATGTATCCACAATATGTGAAATGTAATAAGGACTCTATATATATATCTGACAGTAACAAAGATACAATTTTCAGGTTGAACTGGCATGGTGGGCTGATCGGCAAATATCAAAGTATAGAACGTCCACTAGGTCTCACAATGTTTGAGGATGTTTCACTTCTTGCAAGTGAAGCAAACAAACATTCCATACAGCATGTATCTGATGACTTGGCTAAAGGAGAGGTTGTACTGAAGAACCTGGTTTTCCCACGTGCTTTATCTTGGTGCAATGAAAACGGAGTGTTGTACATCAGCTCTAGCACAGTGAATAAAAACACGGACAATTTCATTAAAGTATATAGGATGCTATAAAGCATTAAACTCTGCATCCAACTATGACGCACCTTTGACCTTGATATGATTTCATGACACTAAACTTAATTATTCATGTTGTACCAAATAGTGTGGAAGTAAACTGTTTGAAAACACGTAACATCTGATTACAGATGTCAGTAAAACATTGTTTAATAAAATATTTCCATGTAAAAGAGCTTACTGTTCACTATTAGTATCATGATGAGAATATTAGATAGGCTCAGGCCCATTCCATTACAAATTAAAGATGCTACAAGAAGAAACTGTACAAAGTTATTCTTACAACATTTTTTACTAAACATGTCTGCTTTTCACAAATAAAAAACAGAACAAACATTGAAAGTTATGAATACCCATGTCATGGCTTGTACACAGGAATCGAATATGCATGCCATCATAAATATGTACCAATTAAGAACACAAATGTATATTTGGCACACTTTTCAATATTTTTGCCAGTGGTGTTGTTGCATAAATACTAGTAATTGAAGCCACTAGATGTACAATAATTCTGTACACACCAAGTAAACACTTACAACAGTTTGCCAGCAAGAAACTGATAAGAAAAATTGACAGTATTCACTGTACCACTTGCTACAGCAGCCGCACATTAATTTTGTTGAAATTCAATAAAAATCAAGAAATAAGACAAATTCTATAAATAAAACATCCAAAATAACAGCCAGTCGACCATCTTGAATCCGATTAAAATTAATATGCATACCCCCTCTGATCTTGTTTCATTGAAATTTGACTAGAGTTTATTGGGAAATAGGAAGCACGGAAAAAATTGTGTAAGCAAGGTTACACCCTCCTGAACTCTGTTAGGAGAGTTTGATATTGATGTAGTAGTTTTGGATAATGCCGTAAGTTGTATAAGGTACAATACATAAACCTTTACAAAGACCTGTCCATCTTTAATTTTGGATAATACCATTATTTGTTAACAGGGCTGCAGGTCATGATCTACACTGGTCAAAATGCAGTTGCTTTCAGCATGGTAAGAGTTAAGGATAACTAACCATATTTGCCTTTCATTCAGTTAAAACATTTTCAATCACCTGAAATTGTCAGTAGCTTTATGCTAAACAAGAGCTGTCACTCAAAACTGATGACTGCCTCTAAATTGGTGTATCGCAGTCTGTGACCTTGACCATCACGATGTGGACCCTGTAACTGCACCTGATACTTAACCTCCATGTGCTGAACACTTGTGCCAATTTATTTTTTGGAATTTACAGACTGTAAACAGTCGTTCAGGCAGAGAGGGAGCGGGCACTTTAAAGTCCTTCAATGCACGACAGAGTTACGATCCAGACATTACAATATTGATTTCTAACTTAAACTAGCAGTGACAGACCGCTTAAGTGGGGCTTTCACACCAGAGTTTGACTTTGTGTCTTAAGGGTTAAGCCCACCACACCTTCCTATAATGCTCTACGATGATTTTTTCTTGATTTCCACTGACCAGTAACCGTATTTTACTTATTACTATTGTTAAGAAGTCCATATTTTGTCATGTCAAGTCAATTAAGTAATATTTATTTAGAAGTTAGTACATGAAAACAGACAACACATCAGTTAAGCTCTATTGAGCATTTGGAACTGACTTCAGAACGCATACTTTTGATAATCGTAAAGAGTCTTAACATTGTATACTTGTGTTTTCTTGAAAGCCAATGAACCGGAACAAAGATATGGAACAGTTACACCTAATGCCGTGTTAATGGCTCTGATTACTAAGTATGACTTGATCTTTGAGATTTCCATTTGAGTGCTGTCCCAGACACACCTTTGAATGGTTCATGGCATTCTACTCTACAATATTGTGAAATATTTTCATAGAATTCCTGGAACATATGGCTAAGACACCATCTGAATAAATCACACAATCTAGTTACTACTAATGTAATAAGCCTCTCTTCAAAGACAAAAAAGTTTTCATATGGATAGTTTCATTTACAGTAATTTAAATATTCATGATACTCCACAATTAACGTAGTAAAACGATCTGTCTTACTTCTGAGTCATTTGTGCAAAAAGCTATTTTGTAATGTTTCAGGCAGTTTATGTTGTTTTTGAGTCTAAAAGTTGAATCCAACATCGACTTGCCACATAAAAGTTAAGCTGAAAACGGAAGCATAATTTTGTTGAAATGAAAGCAACATTTATGTCACTAAAGTCACAAGATTTATAGTCACCCTTAAAAGATTTTGCCTTTCCTTCTAGTGCAGATCATGAGAAGAGTGCACATCTATACAGTCAAATCATGATCTCCACTGTTTGCTAATCAGTCAGCAAAGTTTTAGTGAATGCACATTTTAACAACTAATGGTACTGTCCTATTTAAAAGATGGACAAGTCCATTCAGGAAATTTAGCGGGCAATTTTGGGTTAATATCCAAACAGAAAATGGAATTTAAGAGTGCCAAATTGTCACAAAATGCTTTATAAACTTCTGGTAAATGGGATGGCAATCAGAACATCTGATCAACAGGCAAACTATGTTGCAGATTGGATAGGGCATATTTAAATATATGACTGGTTATCTAATTTGGCGACAATATGTCCTTAATCTTTGTGACCAGGTTTAGTGGAGATTGAACAACGACAATGCTAATTTATTATTAGTAATTTTATTACGGTCATAACACACAATGTCTGAACATGGTAAATACAATGTATAATCAGCCCTGTCAAAAGTTGTCATTAGAATTAATTGATAGAGTGATCTTTAATTAGAAACTGTTTTAAAAGACTTTTTCTTAAAGTGGAACAATTCCTGGCAACAAAACAAAGGTTGGTAACCAGTATTCCATTATTATAGATTTAGCGTAAATAAATCTTTACAATATCCACTGTACAGTTTTGAAACACTGACTTTCAGCATCATTTTTCTTTTTTTACAAACATGGCTTTTAGACAAGGAAGCTTATTCGTCAATTCAAAGACGTTATGCGGACAACAAGACCTTTTAATTGATTATTATGTGAATTTTCGAAAGTTAAAAAGGCTTTCTAAAACTACTAGTATTCAAGTCAAACTATACAGTCCATTTATTAGGGTCCATGTGCACAAGTGCCAAATCCTGTAAAATTGACAGCCTTGTTTACATGTGCCCAATTAACCAATCATCTCTTACTTGTAAATGTCTTATGTGGAACTATTCCTGGCAACAAAACAAAGGCTGGTAACCATACAGTAAGTTTTAAAAGATGTATACATTGTAATACTTAACCCTTATCCTGTTAAATATCTAAACAAGACCTGTCCGTCTTTCAATTTAAACGATACCATTATTTCTCAAAAGGGCTGTTGATCATTGTCTCCACTGGTCACGAAAGCAGGTGCAGTTACTTTCAGCAAGGTAAGGGTTAAAAATAACTAAACATAATTTGTACAAAGCTCCATTATGTGAACAGTGTGCCTTGATGAAGTTTTCGGCCTGTGACATGCGAATGTTTCAAGATACGAACCAATATTCATCAAGCCTAGAGTATTTGACCATTTTAGAGAAAATAATTTACAGAAACTTGAAAAGGAACAGTAAATCTGATATGACATCTTCAGTCCACTGGCACTAGAAACGAAACGTTTGAATATTGATGTCCTAATTAGAATTTTAAGAATTTATTAAAAATAAGATCAAGCAAAGAGCCAGAACACAATTCTTGTCTGTTCAAAGACACAAAACAAAAACGAAACTGGAAACATTAAAACATCACTACACATACGATATCTGTTGATAAATGGACAATCAAATTGAGCACAGATTATTGCTGTTGTCCTGTGGTTACATGAATTAAACAAAGCTATCTGACAAAGTGCACATGTATGTGAAACATTAAGCAAACTGCACTTCAAAGTGTTAATCTTAACCATTTCAGAACTTCGTCGTAACAGGTACAGAGTGGCAAAAATGATAAAATATACTGTCTGTGAGATAACTTAAAGGAGAATAGATTAAATAACCAAGAGTCCATAGTTCGATCATGTTTTACCATTACAAAGGGTAGGCAGGTTGTGTGAACATTGTATATTAAGTCTCATTGTACCCACACTTAATGCACAAACTTATTTAAGGTGAAATACTTAGTCCAGACACCGCCTTTGACCGCTATTTGTTTTTTTTTTTACAAAAACTGCTCATGTTGCATAATTTTGTAAAATTTTACTGTATGTTATCTTTGTACCTAATACTTGTACTTCAAACTTTAAATGGTTGATATGGAATGATAACTAGTTAATATCACTAGCTGTCGAAAACGCTTTTTACAAGAGGTATTATTGGAAATTTATCCTCCAAAGCACGGAAATATTTTGGTAAGGAACAGTTTATAGCAGTCATTATATTCATTTGATTAAACAGTTAATCTGTCTAAAATATTAGTCACTATATTTTGAAATCGAATCATGCATTTGTACCATTGTTTCATAGATATAAGGTCAAGTTTGAGGATTTCACCATGAAAGGTATAAAAAAGTCGTGATTGAAACAATACCATACAATTTCTGTTATATTTGGTGTTACGTTTTGTTAAACTTGTTTAATCTGTGTGTGTTTGAAAAAAGTAAGTCATATGTCCTGTACATAGCGAAGCCATGCATGGTGGGATTTTGAAATAATTTGGTGCAAATAAATAGAAAAAGACAACATGGGGTGTGCCAGATCCATGTCGGAAAATGTCAGTTTTCATCATTTATGTACATGTATGTTGTTGACAGTTGTTTGTGCCCAGCTCAAAACCTCTACGTGCATGAAGGTATTAAAAAAAATATTTCGTATAAATCATCATCATGTTAACGGTAATGTAACAAGACGGGGGTATTCTTTGTTTATAGTTTTACTGATTTTGTTTGTTTCTTGGTTAAGTCTAAGTGATAGAATACTTCTTAAAAGTTTGTCCCGTTTTAACAGAACAAAATTTCTATTATTGCAGAACAAACATGGCTGTACCTGGAAGGAAAAAGTCAGACAAATTCTCTACAACAATGTCGAGAGGATCGGAAGAATATTTTCAGCTCTTTTGTCAGCCATGTGACAGAGACGACGTCCATCTTCCCGCTGTTGGCTACTGCGTTAATTGTGAGGAGCACCTGTGTGAGACTTGCTTCACCACACACAGAAGACCGAAACCCTCCAGACATCACAAACTGCTCGACCAGAAAAGCATTCCTAATAGTCAAAAACCGTCAACATCTACACATCATACCAGACAGTCTTTAACAAAACCTTGTCCTAAGCATCGCCAAGAAATGTTGAAATACTACTGTCATAACCACGATGCACTGATCTGCGATGTATGCGTTACCATTGAACATACGAAAAGTGACGCAAATTTCAAACAGTTCTTTGACCGATGTTCTGAAAGAAGTCCAGAAGTTTAGAAAAGAAATAATCAAAGGCTTGCTGAACTTGAAAAGGAAGGAAGTAACAGATGCAGTGAATGAAGAGCAGTTCCAGAATGATGCAAAATTGGTGCGTGCAGAAACAACGTGTGATGGTGTGATCAAAGCTCTCCAGACATCAGCAAAATCCATCAAACAACTCAACACATCACAGCAAGTAGACCAGCTCTTCGCGGAACTTAAGTGTACCAAACAACGCATTGAGCATGATAAGGAAGATATTTTGAAGCTTATTTCATTTAGTGTAAAGGAATACCACTTCAATCCAAACCAAGCAATTGCGAGCTGCTTTCAGAAAGCAACATCTCTAGGTTCTTTAACAGAAAAATCACTGAAACTTCCACCTAGTCCTCCTAGATGGAATCCTTCACTACAGGGAAGAATTTCTGTGCAGGCATCGAAAGATAAACTCACCCAATGCTGGATAACGGGAATGGCCCTCCTTAAATCTAACCAACTTGTTCTTGCAGATTATGAAAACTATTCGATCAAAATGCTAAATACTAGTCGGAAGTCTATCACTGATCAGTTGCAACTAGATTGTCAACCACGGGATGTCACAGCTGTCACAAACAATCAATTAGCTGTCACGCTGCCAGCTGATCACACTATATAGTTTGTGTCTGTCTCTTCAAACAAGTTCAGAAAGGCACATAAACTGAAAGTAGATGGTACCTGCCTCGGTATATAAACTACTGCCAGGGAAAGCTTGCTGTGTCTTTCCATTCCCCTTCAAAACTCCAAGTCATTGATCTGAATGGTCAAGTACTGATGTCAATCAACAATGAATTAGCTGGTGAATTTTCTTTCAATAATCCACAATATGTGGACTGTAAAGTGGACTCAATATGTGTATCAGACAGTCACCAAAACACAATATTCAGATTCAACTGGCAAGGTGGGCTGATCGGCAAATATCAAGGTAAACATTTCCCTCTAGGTCTCGCTATGTTAAATGATGGCTCATTTCTTGCAAGTGAAGCAAAACAAAATTCCATACAGCATGTATCCGATGACTTAGCTAAAGGAGAGGTTGTACTGAAGAACCTGACTTTCCCACGTGCTTTGTCTTGGTGCAGTGAAAAAAGTGTATTGTACATCAGCTCTAGCAACGATGATGAAAAGACGAACAATTTCATTCAAGTGTACAAGATGCTATAAAACATTCAAACTATGACGCAGCTTTGATTTGCTACCTCATATAGTTCGTATGACTTCATCCCTGACACACGACACTAAAAGCACTTATTATTGATGTAACAAATATGTTGAAGTAAACTATTGAAAACGCGTGGTATCTTTTTATTTCTAACAAACTTTAAACTTCTTTTATTCAAAATGTCTGGTTTTCAACTTTTCAGAAGTTAAAACCAGAACAATCACTGAAAGTGATGAATACCCCTGCCACAACTTGGTCACCGGATTGAAATACTATATGCATTACATGAAAAATACGTAACAAGTCCGCACATAAATGTTTGTTTACTTGGCCTAACTTTGAGATATTTTTGGCATGAAAGATAATGTTTGCCAGAAGCTACTAGATGTACAAAGGCTCTGTACACATTAGGTTTATTACATCGGCCAGCTATAAATGGAAAAACAATTGACGATAAGCGCTATTCCTCTTGGTATAGACATCGTCCATTGTTGATATTCAATAAAATTCAAGATTATGATAAGACACATTCTATAAATAAAACATCTAAAATGCCAGCCAGTCGGCTATCTTCAACCTGGTCAAATATACGAATATGCATCTCCACTTAATACTGAAGCCTCCCATAACTTTTGTTGAAATTAGACTAGCATTTATTGGGAAGAAGTGGCGACAAAAATCAGTGTACAAAAGAACAAAATGACTCCAATATTCCCTTTCTTTAACTCCGTTTATTGGAGTTTGATCATTCATGTAGTAATTTCGGATAAATACGGTACAGTAGATGAACTGAAAACAATTTCCCTTTAATTCGGTTACAATTTTTAGATCACATGAAATTGTCAATAATTTTATTATATAAAACATTTATCTCTTACTTAAACCGACCCATTTGAAATTAACAATGACTGTTACTTGTTATGACATGCCTGAGACCTTAAGTGGAGCTTTCTCACTGTGGCATTGGCTACTCAACTAAAGACTTGAGTGTTGATGCAAAACACCTTTCTATGGCAAAACAATTTTGTGAAAAGTTGTGAATTCCACTCTAAGTCCCAAGATCACTTTAAATTTACTCATATAATAGAACAATGAATTTACTAGTAGAATGATAGAAGTGTGTTCTATTTACTCTAAAGCAAGGTGGGGACATGTCATTATTTCGTATTTGTGTCACATCTTCATGAAAAATGTTGACAGAAAGTGTTTGTTTTACTGCAATATCATTAAAAAACTGTGGTACATTTAAATCATCTACTTTCGATTTACAAATCACCATTAAGAGTTTTGAACAAATAACAGTCACGTTAAGACATTTCTTCTTAGTAATATAATAGCTACACGTATTTTTACATTCAAAGGGCTCATTGAACTTTAAACAGTTGATAGGTCAGCTGCCATAGGCAAGAATGTTTATTAGCAATGGTATACCCATCGTCGGTACCCCCGTTGAATATTCCGTTACCACACCACCGATGAAGCATTGTAAAGCGTAAAGAGGGGAACGTGGGTATTCAACGATGTGGTATACCCTGCGAAGGGGCTTTCACACCAAAGTAACAATGTTTTGACTTAGACAAAAACTATTGTTAAGTAATCCATATTTTGTTATTGACATGTCAAGTCGTCAATTCAAGTGATATTTAAAGGTTGGTACATGAAAACAGACATCATATTGATAAAGCTCGGATGAGCTTTTGAAACTGACTACACGACACATACATGTACTTACAACTATCGTAAAAAGTCTTAATGAACATTTAAGCAAGCAGAGGACACTACTGTTAAGTCCAACATAAATTTTCATGATGTACACATGTAATATAATCTTGTATTATTGAATTACAACGAACAGCAACAAAGATGTGGAACAGATACAAGTTATGCTGTGTTAAGGACTTTGGTTACTAATTATGACTTGATCTCTGATATTCTCATCAGAGTACTGTATACGCCAGACACACCCCCTAATCTGCCCCTAATCATTGTGACCAGGTTTGGTGAATATTGGAAAGCAGCTTTCAAAGTCAGAAAACATACAATGCTAATTTAGTGTTATTACGATAATAATACGCCATGTCAAAAGATGATGTAATAAGCCCTGTCAAAAGTCGGCATGTTAGAATTAGATTTAATTGGAAGAGTGATTTGGTTTAAGAAATGGAACAAGTCATGGCAACAAAACAAAGGCTGGTAACCATTTTATAGCAGGAAGGTATGCCATTATTTAAGTTATAGTGTAAATAAATTATTAAAATAGCCACTGTGCATTATTGAATCATTGAGTTTCCATTGTCATTTGCCATAAAAAAAAACATGGCTTTTAGATGAGGAAGCTGCTTATTCAATCGAAAGAGGTTAATCGTACAAAAAGACCATCGCAGATAGTTTACCCACTTTGTGTTGCCTTATTATCATCTATCGTTTCTTGGTTTCAGCTCTTTGTCTTGGAGAGGCCCATCTTTAAAGTTTAAAAAGTTTTCCAAAAATTTCAATACAAGTTATTAGGTTCAGAAGACTATAAAACATACATTTAACCCTTTTCTAGCTTATTAAATAAACTGAAATACACTTTGGTTCCGAGTTTCTCAACCACGCTCAGCTCAAAACTAAAACAATGCATACTATTATAAAAAAAAATAAAGAAATTTTAAACCATAACTTTTTTTAAACATGCATTTATTCATTTGCGGCACGTTTTAATGCAAGTGTCATCTGTGCTTAAAGACGATCGCTACAGTTTCATCATTTTTTTCAAGCATTGAGAATTTTATGAAATTTCGTTTGTTGTTAGGGTAATACCTGCTTAGTCAGAATATAAAATAAAAAAGGTCGGTCACCAGCCTTATTTAGAAGTTATGGACACTTTTTGTAGTATACCCCCAAAAGCAGTGAAAATGACCCCTATCTCATGTTTATCAATAGTAAATCTCTAAATTTGGCAACTCACCATTTATTTTTATTTAAAATGTTAAGCAATTGATCTTATTTTATGAAACTACATGAATGGAGATTTCAAAATGTATCCAAACTGAAAAAACCCATAAAGAGAAACTAGTTTCTGTAAAAAAATATGTAAAATTTGTAGTCATTTTTCAAAGTTTTTTTTCTTAATGTTCAAGCATTGAGAATTTCTTACTTTTTTGCAGTAGAATTGTTCAAACATCACTTTATTGAGAACTAATTTAAAAATGATAGGTAACCAGCCTTTTTATTGAGACAAATGAGCTGTTGTCTCGGGTGGGAGGGTGGTGTTGGAGGGGAGGCCATGTGTTTATTGCCACTGACGTAATACAGATAGCTAACTGAAACTTTAACAGGACAAATTGTGTAAAGTGAAACACTTACAAGTAATATGTAACAAAAAAGTATCCTTCTGAAAGCATTTAACACAGTTTAAAAGTCCACCTTTGCTAAACACTGACTTTTTGGGTGCTTTTAAAGGGAGGTAATAAGTTTTCTTGATATACTGATTTTTTTGCTATAGTTATATGTTTTAAAATGTTAAAGAGATATTATTGCTCAAAATAATCCTTTTGCATGTTTTTTTTATTCAAAAGTAATTGTTTGTGACATTTACTTAAACAACATCAAAATATAAAGATATTTTATATATAGCCAAGAATTAAACTGTAGCGATCGTCTTTAAAACAATTTATAGCGTTACACACGATAATTAATTTGTATGACATAAACAATACAAGACGAATTTTGAAACAAAGCATCAAAGGCACTGCGCATGTTTTTGAAACATGATTTAAAGAAGTAGAATATCAGTAAAAATGTGAGCAGAAAATGAAACAAGAAATTTTTCATATTGTGCAGATTGTTTATTACATTTTACATCTCAACTGATTTTTTTCATTTTAATGTAAATTTAATTAAACCCATACCCTACTTGCAGCAAACGATCCTGTCTTTGTAAACAGTGTAGATTATGATCAACCTGCACATTCATGCAGTCTAATCATGATCTGCACTGTTCGATACTAGGTCAATGCATTTTCACAGAATACCTCGGTAAATAATTAATGACACTGTCCTAATTGATAGATGGAAGATTACATTTTAGAAATAAACAGGGTACTGGTAAGACTTAATTGTAATCAATTTATACAATTCATGTATTCATATCAGGGAAATTGTTCAAACATAATACATAGTTTTATTTTCAATAATAATGTTGGCTGCTCCCTATTCGATTATGCAACCTTATGGTACAAAATTAAACCTTATTGCGGGCCGCTATATTTAATACGTGGTGAGTAAAAGATGCATGGGGACTTAAGCACTAGATCGAACATATGCGTCTCTCTTCATTATAAAATTTAGGTACTTCTGAGATGAAAACTGTAGACACAGTCAATTTTTTTGGAAAAGCAAGAGTTATCGTTTGTACTTGAGTTGTCGTTCGTTTCATAGAGGGCACAATCTAATCTACGCTGATAAAAATAGAAAAAAGCGCTTTTCACGTTTCAGTCGCAATCTACGCTGAGAAAAATGGATATATGATTGCTTTTTTCACTTACACAGCCTTTGACATTATAGAAACGAAGTGCAGTCGACTGAATATTCTTTGATGGCCTTTTTAAATATAGATGATATTACCTTAGCTAATTTTTTCCCATTATTTAAAAGTCAATCAAACAAATTTTCATCAATGTCAAATTAATAAGGATAATGGTAATGAAAAATTGAGACATACCAGGAACGGTCTATAGAGCATTCCTGGACATACTGTATAAATATTATTTGATAACAGTAAAGTTTCGATATTACAGGTCAGTCAGTAGATGTGGTGTCGTGTCAGGTTTTGCTTGTTCAACCAGAATTGGTTTCCTAGAGTTCTTTTGGGGCCATGCCTCAATATCAACCATCACCAATTTCCAAAATATTTACATGGGATTATTGTTTGTTGGCCCGCTGTGATACTTTGTATCACAGTTTTTCTTGTCCAATACTGGCGCTGCGTTCCACGCAGCGCCAGTAATCACTTAAAATGAATTCACTGCAAATACATTCAAACAAAATAATTGTAAAGAGTATGCAAGTAGCCTGAACAGGCAAATCAATAATTGCAAAGCGTCGTGTTATGTGAAATTCATAGTTTACTTTAAGCACTTCCTTAAACCAAATCGTTAATGTTAACACTGCAACGTTTTACTGTCTATCGTTACTGTTATCTTACACCTGATAACCGACCTTTAAGATTTAACTTTGATTCTTTGTAAAGAAGTAAATTAACGTCACTTGGATATGAAACAAACACTGGAAGTGGTCTTCTAAGGTTCAGGAAACTTATATACTGACTGGTAAGTAACAGCTGTTTACATTGTATTCATGTTAATTAATATCAGACTCACACAGTGATCTTAATTCTACTGAAGATTTGAACATGTACGAGCATGCTATTTTTTAACTTCTGATCTGGCGCGTAGCCAAGTCTGAACTTGCAACCCGTATACCCTACTTACAGCAAATATCTGACATTTATATCAGTCATCTAAATGTAGGTTTGTTGTAGATACCAGTGTTACAGTACGGGAAGAGAGTGTTATATTAGTCCTTCCTTTATATGGACGATCAACAAGTGCCAGATTCCTCGCTATTCATTCGTTCTAAGGGATTGTGTTTTAATTACACTGGGAAACTGTTAATTATGTAATAACAAAATACGTTATTCTTAACAATGAAAATTCCAATAATGGTGATTCTAGTTGTCGAAAGTTATAGTGACAGTATATTGAGACTTAGATTTATTATCGTTTCTAAGCATGTGCACACATAATGGAAACTTACCCTCATTGCTTTTTTAGCTAAGTAAGGTAAAGAAGGTGAAAAAACAGAGGTTTCAATGTCATTCACTTCTAAATTTGTTTTGCACATTTCTCTATTTTTTGTTGCTATAAAACAAAACAAAAATAACACGTATATAAGATTATAGACTCACATATATCTAAAACTTTTTTATTATTTAACTATTACAAGTCCTTAATTACAACCGTAAGTGTAAATTGGATCAGAGAAGTTTGCCATATTGTAAAAGAACAATCATTCTACTATTGCAGGAGAAACATGGCTGTACCGGGAATGAAAAAGTCAGACAAATTCTTTTCAACTATGTCGAGAGGATCAGGAGAAGATTTTGAACTCTTTTGTCAGCCATGTGACAGAGATGATGTCCGGCTTCCCGCTGTTGGCTACTGCGTTGATTGTGAGGAGCACCTGTGTGAGTCTTGCTTCACCACCCACAGAAGACCCAAGCCATCCAGACATCACAAATTGCTCGACCAGAAAAGTATGCCTAAAGTTCAACAACTGTCAACATCTACCCATCCTACTGGACAGTCTTTAATACAACCATGTCCTAAGCATCGCCAAGAAATGTTGAAATACTACTGTCATAGTCACAAAGCCGTTATCTGCACTGTATGCGTGACCCTTGAACATACCGTCACATCATGCAAGGTCAACTATATACCAGACATTTCAAAACAAGCACTTAACAGCAATGAGTACAGGGATACCCTTCAAAATATTGATGAAATTACAGAAAGATGTAAGAAATTAGTACTAGACCTACGAAAAGTGACCCAAACTTCAAACAGTTCTTTCACCGATGTTCTGGCAGACGTCCAGAAGTTCAGAAAAGAAATAAACCAAAGGTTAGATGAACTTGAAAAGGAAGTAACAGATGCAGTGAATGAAAAACAGGTGCAGAATAAAACAAGACTGAAAAAAGCAGAAACAACGTGTGATGATATAATCAAAGCTCTCCAGACATCAGCCAACGCCATCAAACAACTCAACACATCACAGCAAGCAGACCAGCTCTTCGTAGAACTGAAGTCTGCCAAGCAACGCATTGAGCATGATGAGGATGAAATTTTGAAGCTGCTCTCATCTGTGAAAAAATACCACTTCAGTCCAAACCAAGCAATTGCGAGCTGCTTTCAGACAGAAATGTCACTAGGTGCTTTAACAGAAAAAATACTGAAAACAACTTTTAGTTTTCCAAACTGGAACCCTTCACTTCAGGGAAAAATCTCTGTGAAAACATCAGAAGATGAACTCGACCAATGCTGGATAACTGGAATGACTCTCCTTACCTCTAACCAACTTGTTCTAGCAGATTCCTTCAGCAATTCAATCAAAATGCTTGACACTAGCCAGAGGTCCATCACTGATCAGTTGCAACTAGATTGTCCACCGTGGGATGTCACATCTGTCACAAATAATCAATTAGCTGTCGCACTGCCAGAGGATCGTTCTATACAGTTTGTGTCTGTCTCTTCAAGCAAGTTCAAAAAGGCACACAAACTGAAAGTAGATGGTGCCTGCCAGGCTTTAAGCTACTGTCAGGGAAAGCTTGTTGTGTCATTTAATTCTCCTACAAAACTCCAAGCCATTGATCTGAAAGGAAACATATTGATGTCTGTCACCAACGATTCAGCTGGTGAAAATATTTTCTATTATCCACATCATGTCAAATGTAATATGGACTCTATATATGTATCTGACTGTGACAAAAATACAATTTTCAGATTCAACTGGAATGGTGGACTGATCTGCAAATATCAAAGTATGAAAAGTCCACGAGGTCTCACTATGTTAGAGGATGGTTCACTTCTTGTAAGTGAAGCAAACGAGCATTCCATACAGCATGTATCTGATGACTTGGCTAAAGGAGAGGTTGTACTGAAGAACCTGACTTCTCCACGTGCTTTATCTTGGTGCAATGAAAACGGAGTTTTGTACATCAGCTCTAGCACAGTAAAGGGTGAAAACACGGACAATTTCATTCAAGTATATAGGATGCTATAAAGCATTCCTCTCTGCATCCATTTATGACGCACCTTTGACCTTGATGTGACTTCATGACACTAAACTTAATTATTCATGTTGTACCAAATATGTGGAAGCAAACTCTTTGAAAACACGTGATATCTATTACAGATGTCAGTGAAACATTGATTAATAAAATTATTCCATGGAAAAGAGCCAACTGTTCACTATTAGTATCATGATGAGAATAATAGATAGGCTCAGGCACACTCCATTACAAATTAAAGATGCTATAAGAAAAAAATATACAAAGTCATATGAAAATAAACCCTTTTAACTTATTTTACTAAACATGTCTGCTTTTCACAAATAAAAATCAGAACAATTATTGAATTAAGTTATGAGTACCCACGCCATGGCTTGGATTCGGGGATCGAATATACATACATCAAAAATATGTATCAATTTAGCACACAAATGTATATTTGGCACAATTTTCTATATTTTTGGCAGTGGTGTTGTTGCATAAATACTAGTAATAGAAGCATATGTACTATAGGTTCAATAATTCTGTACACATAAAGTAAAAACTTACAACAGTTTGCCAGCTAGAAACTGATAAAAATGACAGTATGCACTGCACCACTTGGTACAGAAGCCGCACATCAATTTTGTTGAGAAATAAAAAAATAAGACAAATTCTATAGGTGAAACGTCCAAAAGGGCAGCCAGTCGTCCATCTTAAATCTGATAAAAAATATGAATATGCATATCCACTTGTTACTGAAGCCTTTTAACATCTATTTTCACTTTAAAAAGCACGGTTAGGAACAACTTTTGAACAAATAACAGCCTATTTCGCCACCGAGTCATTTTTTACATGTTTTTCTTGGTGGAACCGGTATTACAGCTACAAGTAATTTTGCATTCAAGGGACTTATGGGATTTAAACCGTTGAGAAGTCAGCTGCAAGGATAGTTACTAGCAGTGACAAACCTTTGAAGTGGGGCTTTCACACCAAAGTTTGACCTTGTATCTTAAGGGTTTAGCCCGCCACACTTTTCTATAATGCTCTATAATGAAGTTGTCTTGATTTTCACTGACCAGTAACCGTATTTTACTTATTACTATTGTTAAGAAGTCCATATTTTGTCTTTGACATGTCAAGTCAATTAAGTAATATTTATTTTGAAGTTAGTACAATGTACATGAAAACAGAAAACACATCAATTAAGCTCTATTGTGCATTTGGAACTGACTTCACGACGCATACTTGTAATAATCGTAAATAGTCTTAACATGTAATATTTAAGAGTGTTAAGTCCAACACAAATTTTCATCATGCTGTATAATTATTTTATTGAAATCCAATAAACCGGAACAAAGATATGGAACAGTTACAACTAATGCCGTGTTAATGACTTTGATTACCAAATATGACTTGATCTTTGAGTTTCTCATCTGAATGTTGTGTTGGGTACATGGTATTCTACTCTACAATCGTGTGAAATACTCACATAGAAATCCTGGAAAACAGGTGACAAGGTTATGGCTAGGACACCATCTCAATGAATTACACAATATAGTTACTACTGATCAATATAAAAAGCCTCTCTTCGAAGACAAAAAAGTTTCCATTTGAATCCGACATCGACTTGCCATAGAACAGTTAAGCTTAAAACGGAGGCATAATTTTATTGAAATGAAAGCAACATTTATTTCACTAAAATCACAATATTTAAATTCATCCTTGAAAGATTCTGCCTTTCCTTTTAGTGCAGATTATGAGAATTGTGCACATCTATACAGTCTAATCATGGTCTCCACTGTTTGCTAATCAGTCAGCAAAGTTTTAGTGAACGCCCATTTTAACAACTAATGGTACTGTCCGATTTAAAAGATGGACAAGTCCATTCAAGAAATTTAGCAAGCAATTTTGGGTTAATATCCAAACAGAGAATGGAATTCAAGAGTGCCAAATTGTCACAAAATGCTTTATAAACTGGTAGATGGGATGGCAATCAGAAATCTGAGCAACAGGCAAACTATGTTGCAGATTGGATAGGGCATATTTAGATATATGACTCGTTATCTAATTTGACGACAATGTGTCCTTAATCTTTGCGACCAGGTTTAATGGAGATTGAACAACGGCTGCCAAATATAGAAAACGAACTGCCGATTCATTAGTAGTAATTTTATTACGGTTATAACACACCATGTCTAAACATGGTAAATACAATGTATAATCAGCCCTGTCAAAAGTTGCCCTGTTAGAATTAGATTTAATTGGTAGAGTTATCTTTAACAAGAAATGGTTTTAGAAGTGGAGCAATTCCTGGCAATAATATAAAGGCTGGTAACCATTTCATAGCAGGAAAGTATTCTATTATTAAAGCTATAGCGTAAATAAATTATTACAATACCGACTGTACAGTCTTGAATCACTGACTTTCAGTGTCAGTTTTTTTTTCTACACAAACATGGCTATTAAACAAGGAAGCTGATAATTCAATTCAAAGATGTTATGCAGGCAACAAGACCATTGCAGATAGTTTATACACATTTTGTAGCTTTGTTATCATCTATCGTTTCTTGTACAAGCATGGTTTCAGTTCTATATCTTGGAGAGGTCCATCTTTGATGTTTGCTGTCTTCTTGAATTCCAGCATAACAAACATCTTATTTGAATTATCCTGGAAATAAAGTAATCAGTGGGGGACTTTAGCCAAGTTAAGCAAGGACTAACAATTGTAGTCCCTTTAGGTATTATGTTTTACGATATATGCTCAAACCTGAAACAGGTTATAAAAACTTGGTATTTGTTCTAATAGTAAACATTCAATGGTTTTTAAATTACATGAATACACAGGTAAGGCTGTCAAATCTACAAATTCATAAGACAAATGTAAACAGACTTGTGGGGGGGGTTTTTGGGGGGGGGTGTTTTTTTTGTGTGGGGTTTCTTTTTTTTTTTTTTTTTTTTTTTTTGTTTCATTAACCACTAGAACACATTTATTATTGAGGTGCCATGTACATAATATAAACGTGAAAGATAGTTACTTTTTATATGAAACTGGATGTTGAAGTGTTATAAAACTGGTCTACTCAGTAGAACATAGACTTTTGGTAATTAAAAATATAACTCTCGCAAATTTATTGATCTAGTAGTTTAGTGACATCCCTTTCAATTTCTTACATTGAGAATTGTATACGTTCCAAAAGCTTTCCAAAGATATTCAAGGGAAATTTTAAGTGTGTACACGGAGAAGTTCCATTTATTAAGTAAACGTGCATGTACACCTGTAAAAGTGACAGCCCAATTTATAGGTGCCCACTTAACCAATCATCTCTTACTTGGGTTACCAGCACAACTGATCATGTTGGGTTGCTCATTTATTCTCATGAATCACTGCATGTACCGTTATCAATGCATAGAGCATACTCATAAAAACTTTACCTGCAGTTTTAATTTGAAGCCCATCTTTTCAACATTTAACGCAAAGCCCTTGGTATTGTCAAACCTACTGGTTACCTCAGCTACCATCAATGTACCACTGAAAACGTAAATCATTCATGGTTAAATCAAAGCAAATCAAAATGCAGCCATAACATCATCTACAACACTCACAAATTCATGATTGGTTTTTACTGTGTGATAGATTTCTACTGTCATTCGACTGTTTGGAATAAAATGAATTCTACTGCATGATTTTTTTTATCAAAGATTACAAATTCATTCAGTTATGCATTAAAGAATGCAAGGATAAATGATCATAGAGGTGAGCTTTACACCCTTTTAGCAAGCAAACATCAAATATCCTTAAAGCTGCTCTCTCAGATATTGGTAAAAAAAATAAAGTTCCTCAAACTGTATAAAAATAACATATTTTCATATAAAAAGGTTCCAGTATAATTTCCTGTCGCGTATGTCTGTAGATTTGAAATAATACGCTACCAAATAATAAACCATTGCAAACACTTTTGAAATTCCAATATAAACATATAGTGTAGTGTTGCCGTAAAACCAGCATTTTCAATGAATTTTTGCAAATTCCTACGTAGATTTTTACTTCTATTGTTGATTCTTAAGTTTTATATTTATGTACTTGGATGTTACTTTTTAAAGTTTTCTTTTTTTCAACAGCAACTGAGAACGGGCAGCTTTAATCCCCAATAGCAGATGAAGACATACCGGTACATCAAATAGCACAAAACTTCCTTACTTGTGTTTTATGACTCTGTTTGCTTCCTTGAGGTATGATGTTAGATTAGTGCCCATTAATGACAAACAAAAAACACCTATGTCCACTATACCATCCTGGAGTGGAACCTGAAAAAGATGCACGGCAACATGTATACAAGCTCACAAAAACTGTTAAATAAATAAATAAATATTATCTTTTCTATTTTATGTTTCAGGATTTAACATCATTCTGTTAAAACTGTATTTCAGTTATTTACAGGGAGGCTGCTGCAGTTTTCCCAACCACTGTTCCTGTATAGAACCAGTACTAGAACCTTTAAACAGAATACAAAATTAAATTAAGCATAATTTAGACGACAATTTTTTTTCATCGTTATCAATTTTCAATTTAACTTCAAATATAGTAATACTGATTTTCTAACTAACACTAGAAACTGTTTACAAAGTGGGTTAAGACTTTGACTTCAGAAATGCTTCACAAAACACAGCAGGGGCATGTTGTTGCAATCCAACAATGATAGCAGTTGGCCAGGACCTTGAAACATAAACAAGCTAACAACATATGGTAACTATTTTACCTTTGACATATCACAGACTGTCACATGATCATTTAACGCTACAAGGTCAAATGAGTGCACTTTACTTGGAACACTTCTGGCAAGTTTTGCATCCCCGCAGCCGAAGTCAGCTAGAATAAGATGCTTTGGTCTGAAATGCAATATACATTTACTATTATTTTTCCTTCTGTTTTGATCCAAGCAAAACCATACCTGTCTGATATTGTGACAATCATTCAACTAATCAGACTGCATAATGCATATCCTATTTTGACCAAGGTGGCAATCTAGTCAGTTCATTTGAACAATATTGATTGAGGTCCACTAAACAATGCTACATGCCAAATATCTAAGATCTATGCCTTGTGGTTTCAGTGAAGATTTTTTTTTAAAAGTTTTTTTCTATATAAGCCTATGTAAAATCAAGTGCCCCCGAGGCAGGGTAAATTTAGACCTAGTCGTCATGATTTGATTAATCCTGGCAGAGGTCCACTGGGCAATGCTAAAAGCTAGATATCTAATCTCTAGGCCTTGTGGTTTCAGAGAAGAATATTTTTTAAGTTTTTTCTATTTGCTGCCATAGCAACCAGAGTTCTGCATGAAATGGAATTCTTTTTAACAGCTTCGATTGAGCTTCATACAAGGAACATCCCTGCCAAGTTTCATCAACATTGGCCCTGATGTTGTTTGAAGAAAATGGACAGCATAAGATGGACCACGAGTGGTCCTAATTAAGATATGTAGACTTTTGTCATAGCTTTAAGGCGCTTTGCTGTAATCCTGTAAGGGTAGAGTGGAACACGTCGTAAGTAACGTCACT
>JAFMSR010002044.1:0-24955 GCA_022818135.1 Saxidomus purpurata | reverse complement strand
GTAGGGAATAAGGCAGAATATATATATATATATATATATAATTTTAAGCAAGAATAACAAAAACAAACAAAAGGTCTGTATTTGTTTGAGTCCTGTTCTTAGACGAAAGAAAAAAAAAACCAGAAGGCAGGAGAGGCATACATGCTGAAAGGCCAGTATTAATTTCATACTTGTGTGGTGTTTGATGAGTCTGTATTAAAATCTGTTACTGGCTAGAATATTATCGTGGATAGCATGAAACAGCTTGATATTGGTATTATAATCTTTTGTTTAATCCCCATTTAGAAGAGTTTATTTATAATGTTTACTGTCGAGTATACTCTAAGCACTGTAAGCACCTATTGTTTTGGATTATATAATTATGACTTTGATAAAGCCGTTTTTCAATTCAATATAGTGTTCTTACTTTCATTTCTAAGACAATATTCATGTACTCGTAAGCATTGACAACATAAATAAACGAGCCATCAGTTCTACCTAATAATTGAAATGTTGATGTAGAAATTAGAAACGAGTAAACTAAATACGGGAACTTGAAGAAGTGATTCGTAATCTTTTTGGGCAATTTCACCATCTGTAACTTTTGCAGAAGCATCATAAACTGTGCTTGCATATATACTACACTCTGCTATTCCGTTTCGCTACATTTGACCTTGGATACCTCAAACACCCCGTAGTAATTATTTCCCTTTAGTGTACAGTATCCATTGCAACGTTTTTCACCACATCCGGTTAATGATGTGCATTATGGTATCCGTAAGCAAAAATGAAGTAAAAATATTACGCAAAAGGACGGCGTATACAGACGTTTTTTGGTACATTATTTTCCGCTGTAAAATACTGAAGTCTGAAAGCTACAACGTACATTGGCTTTCCTGTATATATCTTAAAAACGTAGAACTTATCTAATTTGCACACAAATAACTACTTTATTCACTTGATGTTTACACTCGATATAGTGCCACTTATACGAGCGCTTAATGAAAGTGTATTTTAGATGTTCTAGTTATCGTCTAAGGCTTATTTAAGGAAAAAAGGCATTGGCCGTAACAGACACTGCACCAATTAGCCGTAATAATGTTTTTCCGTTGAAACTTATACTTTCAGTCAAAAAGAAACGGCGTGATAATTTTCTAGTTTAAAATACCTTTGAGAGTGCACATCTGGCATATGTGGAAGACAAATTCATCCAACGACATCAGAATGAACGGAGTCACTGTAATCTTCCATTGCTGCTATTTAGAAAAATCATGTTAACACTAATTTTTCTTTCACATCAATGTTTACAGAATTTAGTTTTCAGAATTGCAATGAGATAGTTTCAGTTGTTCGCAATATCCAAAGGTTCATGATGCAGTGGGTATCACATACAGGCTTTTCTGATCAAATGTAACGTTTAATGCTCAAGGGTGTCTGTATTTGACAGTGGCATCAATATGGTAAACGTATTGTTACATGCATTAAATAAAGTTTTCATAGTTTTCTTTATCTGCCCTTTAGCCTTTTCACATACTTTCAGGCGAGGAACGACACAGCTAGATAAGTATTGACCTACCCAAGCATACTTTAATTTATTGTGACCAATCTGTTCTTCAACCATTATGGGAACCCACTGTCTTCATAAGTCTGTGTTTTGTTCCTACAAAATGGTTAAAAGAGTTTTCATGCAAACTTTTCATCCTTACTTCATATTCTCAGAGAAAGTATTTATTGGTTAAAAGAATATATGTGCATCGAGTGAGTGACGAGAACTTCAAAGAAGTAAATTACATGCACGATTCCTTGCTGTATATAACATCTATACACATTTGACATTAAATATTAGTCGAATGGTTTTCCATTTTTCGGAGCTGCGTTTAGCGCTATTGTATACGACGTGAAACTATTTTCACAAAAAAGTTAGCCAGTTGAGACAATTGAAAGTGACCATACTCGTACGTTTTTATTGTCATAGCTGCCAAAAATCTTATGTTCGGTTAAGGTGTAAAGCATATTTATTTGCAATAGAAAGCACATATAGGTAAGCTAATTTATTATTGGTTATTCTAATATGCCTACGGTATATTTCTATAGTCAATTCGAGTGCATTAATATGATTAAAGCACTCGGAAAAGTAGGCGGAGTTTCGGACATGGAAGTAGCTCCTTCCGACTTTTCTAATTTACTCCCGCGCAAAAATAAAATATAGAAATGGAAATAATATCAGTATAAATACATCAGTCGCATGAAAAAGATTTGTTTAAGAACCTTAATATTATTTTTGATTGCGTCAAATAAGCCTTAGAATACCCTCACCTTGTTTTCCTTAAAAAAGGCCAAGAAATTCAGGATTAACAGTCATACAATGTTTTGATTCCGGGATGAAAACGTTTACGTCATCACACTGACGTCATTACTCCACGTTAAAACGTTGTACAGTTCAAATTAACGGTACGCATTTAAATCGATTGGCTGCTTTGTTAGGTTCTGAATCTGACGTCTTCTGCATAATGTCAGTCAGGTATTTCTTTTTTTTTATATTTTATGTATTAGATGATTAAACTAAAATAAGTTTGTATAATATAGTTATGTTTGATATCTTGAATGGTTGCCCGAATAGGGGGGGTGAGGATTCCAACAGCTACTATTTATGCTGTTTTTCACATTACCGCCGAACTAGAAAAAGGTTCGTAGTAGTTACGATAGTTTTAAAAAAATCGGCCTCTAAGAATCGAATAATCTATGTCTTGGAGTGCTTTATCGAAATTGAAGCATTTCCCGTCGGTAATGTGCCTGCGTAATAATTCACTCGGGCTTCGCCCTCGTGAATTATTCCGCCAGGCACATCACCTCTGGGGAATGCTTCAATTTCGATAAAAGGCACTCCAAGCCATAGATTATTTCTTAATTAATACATATACACATGTATAGCAATGTGATCCAGAATTCTATATTTCCTCGAGAGTAGTATGGTGGATCATGCGAGTTCGAAATCAGACGCGACGAGAGTTAATCCGTCACCTGGATATCTATGATAATTGCCCTTTTTACATGTACACTTATGAATTTGAGTACTTGCCCACACTAATACTCTTGACTTCAAATTATTGTAATTGATCCGCGTTGACTGATTTGTTGGCGATTTTCATATGTATGAATGTCAGGTATGTAATGAAATGAAATACAAATAACTGTTGCAAATGCATTATTGACATATTTGAACGACCTCTCCAATATTCTTTAATGGAGCAGGAGGATAATTATATCAGGCCCTGAATGTTTGTCGATATAAATGATGAACAGACATTGCTGACATAGGTCAAACTTTAAACACAATGCATTTGTCACCTATGATGTAATCTACGTTCATATCTGGATGATGTTTCAGTGGCAGGCTTTCATTACCTTGTTATCTTTAGTATTTCTGCTAAGACGAATACAATGCGTCTTCAATTTTCTAAGCAATAACTCTTCACCAGAAATTGTCTATAGATAGATTAGTGTATTATCTAGGAAATAACATAGTAAAAAATTTTTTTTTTTTTTTTTTTTATATTATTTTTTTTTTTTTTTTTTTTTTTTTTTTTTTTTTTTTTTTTTTTTTTTTTTTTTTTTTTTTTTTTTTTTATTTTTTTTTTTTTTTTTTTTTTTAAATATTTAAAAATATGCATGTTAAATGATAATGAAGATGGGTATTAAACCTCAATATATCTATTTTGCATCGATTACAGTTACAATGTAAAGTGTACATTAATGTTGACAATAATGATAATAATAATAATAATAATAATAATAATAATAATAATAATAATAATAATATCTTTATTTACTGATCGTTTACGCATTAAGACATGCAAAAAATGACTTATTTGCAAGTTGGCCTTCAAAAACAAGTAAACTATCCTCAAACGCAAAGATCTTATGAAACAAAACATAAACAATCCCGAGAAAAACTGATCTTATAGTTAACTGTGCATTCACGCTTTCGAATTAGATTCTATAAAATAGCTAAACAATCTAAAGACAAAGATATTGTTAATGTAAAATAAGAGCCTGATAATTGCTAGTTTTTATCATTTTAACACATAATCAAAATGTAAGTACCCGGTCAGTCTGACTGTTACAAAAGGTAAGTTAAATTGATGACTTGTGACAAGATAATATAGGTATTGGCTGTTACATGTTTTCACTGGCTTTCACAGCAACCCTTTAATATTCGTTTCCATCCCTGAAACTTTATAAGAGACTCAGGAGAGCGAAATCATTTTCACTAATAGAAAATGAAAATTTGATGATTTTCTTTTATGTTTGAAAAGGATAGGCTCTCTAAAGTTGTTAAGTGACATTCTTAGCAAAGTACGTAGTTTCGTTTTTTAACGTTACCTCTTGTTATGCTCGTAAAGCTAAAATAAGATAAAGGATTTAATGCACTGTGTTACCTTGACGTTTTATCTACGGGATATAAATGTTAAGCACAAGAAGAATATACTGGTTCAACGTGAAGAACAAGAGTAAAATGTGTTATCAAGAGACTGCCCGCTGCAAATATGTCAAGGTTATTTTAACGTTGTTAAAAACGTTTAAAACATTAAAATGAATATTAAGTGAATAAGAAAGTTTTTCGTGAAATTTGGATTGGCGGAGAAACAGGCGGACAAATAGATCGGCGCAAAATGAAACGGCCATAAATGTAGACCCTAACGGTATAATAATTAAAATAACGATATGCATTAACAAATAATAAGTGACAAGTGAAACAGGGAGTTTGTTTATAGATCCCTAGATGGCAACATTTAATGATTTTCTCTGCATTCAGATGTAAAATTCACTAATTGAACAAGCAGACATGGTATAGTCATTATCCCGTCTTCTCGAGAATACCAAAAAAAAAAGAAGCAGAATGTTATGTGTTTAGGAGCATCATTGAGTTAGCACCTATAAATCTCCAGTAGGTATTACTGTAGCAATACATCACGATCATGATTTATCAACTGCTACATCATAGAAGACAAATGCATGATTTAACTGACATTCTACAGACAAGGACCTATGTTAAATGTTTGAAAGGTTACGTACATTTGCTAACGTTTAATGGCAAAAGCCGAAATGTGACAGACAGGCACGAGTGTAAATTGATTTCATTGTCTGGAAAATGTTGCCGATCATTAAAAAGAGAAGTTATAGTCAAAATATAAAAAAAGAATAACAAAAAACTGACTGAAACAAACACACAGTCGTGTTTTATTTTCAACAAATCCATACGCAACTGGAAACTAGTGCATACAAATTATGTATTATGACAAGTCCTTTGAGACATTTTTAACAGATCTCGAACTGACCTATACTGGTGCCAAAACAGATGAAGAATTGATAATGCTTTCAGTCGTTACCTACCTTTACTTTATAAGCAAATATTATAACAAAATTTATTACTTATTTGTATTATGCTTCTTTTTTTATTAAGCGCCTATAAAATGGAGAAATATTAAACTTATTGGACTTATCTGGTCAGACCTTTAGAAATTAAACGAGGTAAAATATTTCGTTTTATGAATCTTTATCTGGATCAGACCTATAGAGTGACTAAACGAAGGTAAAATGATTTTCAATTGTGCAATGGTTTGCAAAGTGAAATTTGAACTAAATCCTAAAATCGTTGAAAAGGACGGACATGGTTTGCAGTGTTGCAATAGTGTACATATGGCATTTGTGGAACCATAATTGGTCCGACGACATGTAAATGAAAGCGCTTAGTACTCTGTATCAACTTTGGCTGCTGTTTGAGAACAGATGAACACAATTATTCATGTTAACAGGTATATTTGCCCTATGAAATTCATAGAACATTATTTTTAATTCTTAAATTTTAATGGCTCATATTACTCAATATTTCACATTTTAAAATGTGTCCACTTACATACTTTTATCTGTCCGTTGGCCTAAATAGTGAACGCTTTATAATACCTGACCATTGACCCTTCCCAACATAATAATGTATTTTCATCCGGATTACTCGGTCTTAAAGGCCGGGGAAGAACTATAAAAACGGCTCAGGTAGAGAAATGGCTACTTGCTCTGCATACACTGAACTAATACAATTTTAACATCACAGGTTTAATCGAAATTTCAATGAAGTTAAAGTATAGAATTGTTTGAAATTTCATGTGTCAGTAAGTATATGTACATGTACTCCGCTCAACACCCGAAACATCTAAGAACTTAAACCATCTATTGCATTGGTTTGTGTTTAGTTTCTAATTTTATACAATATTATCATCGTCACATAAAATCCTTGAGAATATGTTTGGTTAAAGTCTATATTTTCATTGAACTGTGTCGCTGAAAATTGCAATGAAGTCTATAACACTAGCGGATTCCCGACATACTCCAAAAAAGATTAAAAAAATAGCTTGATGTGTCTGTTTTCTTGTGCAATTTATATAACTTTAACCAATTCATTTTTCTTCCATATTTTGACAAATATTGAAAGAAAATTTATCTTTCAGATAATTTTAGGTTGAAGATAGAACTGTTTTATTTCAATCATATTAAAATAGAGAAGAACTCTTTCATTTTGTCATGAGTTTTCGTTTTCGTGATGCAAATACGTGAACGAAAAGCGATCAAATTAAAACAGAGAAATAAAGCTCTAATCGATCTTAATTTTTGTTAGTTGTATTTTATTTAATTGAGTACCACTTGATAACAGTTTCAAGCGGTTTGTATTTAAGCAGTTTGTTACAGCGAAAGATGTATTTCCGCGAAGCTCAACGTGAAAATGTTTATTACGTATAGTTATATTAGTCAATTTTGAGAGTTGAGGTTAATATTACTTTAGCGGGATCCACGGCTTCTTGATTTTGGGGCTTCTTTTTATGAAAGAGCAGTAGGGTCAAAAACTAGGTCAGGGTGTAACATTGTAGAATAACCTTGTGTATGCAACAGAGGTTGCATTTTTCATTAGATTTTCATGAAACTTTGTCAGTATGATTGTCTTCATGAAATATAGGTCGAGTTTGAACATGGGTCATCTAGAGTCAAAAATTAGGTCACAATGTAAAATTGTAGAATAACCTTGTGAATGCAATAGAGGTTGCATTTTTCATTAGATTTTCATGAAACTTTGTCAGTATGGTTGTCTTCATAAAATATAGGTCGAGTTTGAACATTGGTCATCTAGATTCAAAAAATAGGTCACGGTGTAAAATTGTAGAAAAACCTTGTGTATGCAATAAAAGGTTGCATTTTTCATTAGATTTTCATTAAACTTTTTTCACTTGCGATCTGGGCAATAAAAGGTTGCATTATTAATCATAAACTTTTTCAATTGGTCTGGGCATAGCGTATACAAGATGACACACTCAAGATAACAAATGACAAAATAAATATTAATATGCACGTATAATTTAAGTATTTATTTTGTCATGTCTAGCGAAATACATATTACAGTTATCTGTGCACGATGTGTCTGTCAGAATCAGCATGTATAACATGTATATCAGCAACTGTTCTAAAACCACGTCATTTTGATTAGAAGTCATTTCGTTTCAAGTCAGTTTTGTCTCTAATGTGGATTATTGCTTCGGTTATATGTGATCAATTATCTGTGATATTAGTTAAAAAGGTTGTTAAATGAATAATGACAAAGACGCTGCACTTTTTAAAGGTAGATAGATCTGTTTTGATTACTTAGTCAATAACATAAGTATACATCTGTCTGAAAAATCTTTAAAAACCTCACGGTTCAAGTTTGGCTTGATGTTGCTTCTAACATCATTCGTCTGGTTGCTCATCAGAGTCAAATCAAACGTTAATATATTAAAAGAAGATAGCAGTGCGTGTTGTCTGCCTTCTACAAAATGTTGTGGTGTCAGTATTTCAGGATTCGCCTGGAAATTATCCATCGATATCATTTCTTTAATAAGATATTGAGTGATTGCGTGCAGACAGTGTTATTTATATTATCTATATTAAAAGATTGAGTAAAAGGACAGTATTCTCTGTCACGAGAAAAGAGTATGGCAGGTCTCTGAATATGAAAGACATTTTTTCTGCTTGCGTTGGACAAAGAACATACAAATTTAGTCAGCAGAAACATGGCAAACGTCTTTCAGCATTACAGCTGATTTTACATGCATAGTGTTTAGAATCATGTGATAGATAAAGGCGAAGACTTCCATATTTTTATGAAAAAAGTATACGCAATAGTCTGTTCTTGATTTTGTTCAGTGATGTCTAAAAGCTACATTCAGTTCGCATGTTGTGTATCATATACACAGTTCTGTGTCTAAGTTATATTTTATACGAGTTTTGGCTGACCACAGAAGACTATCAACACATGAAGGACAATTGAACGATGAGATATGGTTCAATATGCTCATTTTAGTTTTACTATTTATTTTTATTCATGAAAACATTGGATGGTATCCAGAATACAAAGGTTCGACGAAAACAAAAACGCAAATTACAAATGTTAACTAATTTGTTTCATTTCTCAGTTAAGTAGACATTTAATTCACCAGCATTCTACGATATCTATCTATTTGAGTGCAGCATCCTTGCCTTAATTTGCAAGGACTTGATTTAGTATATTGCAATAGGGTAGTACAAAGTGTACGCCAATGTTGCTTAATTACATTTGTTAGTTAGCACTAAGAAGTATGATAAATTGTGTATTCTTAGTATATGTACCTTTATCGTCGAAGCAGCCACAGGTCTAATATTGCATGCATACAGATTCCGTCGCGATGATATATCTATACATCATTAGTAATTTCTGAACGTGCATCTGTGCGAAAAGGCAAAAGAAGGAAAGAAGTTAAAATACCGCGTTAACTTAAACTGACAAAATCTGCCCTATATGCAGTTAGGAAAAATTGACATGTTTATGGTAGCAATGAATATATAAGAAATCTTGAAATACACGAGTGGTAATTTTATTGCAAGAAGCACATGTAATATTCATGTTTAGAAACGAGACTGAACTTGAACGAACTTGTTGAAATTGTTATTCATTAGAAGCATTAGGAAACTGATAACGATTTCTATGAAATTTTGAGAACCATTATCTCTCACAAAAATGTCTAACACGAACTTGTCCATCTTTCAGTTTGAACTGGAATACAAGTATTCATTTTACAAAAGGATGACCTGATCTTACTTAAACTTTACTTAGTGAATAGAAAACAGTGCAAATTATTACTATATTAATTCAATAACTTAGATGTCATTACTCATCAGACTGTCGGTGAGCATCATCTGTTTAGGATTCTAAATTGTCTGCCCGTCTTGTGTCTGACATCCATTGGTGTAATCCGATCTAAGAAACTGTCTATTTTCAATCTATTCTTTTGAGAAGATGGCACAATGACCTTTATTTACGAGTGAAGCAGCATATATTCCGCCTTGGACAAATTACCGTAACTATTTACATTTGAAGTTGCTTCAATTTAAACTGGAAGCAAAGTTTAACTCAAAAAAGAATTGTGTTGTCTTCTTGCCTTTTGAAATATGTTTTCTGAATAAAAATAATAGTAAAACAGCAATAATTATTTCTTTAAGCCATTTTCGTCAAAAGGTACGATAAGCACTGGGGATTATTACCACAGTACATAAACTAGCAGGGTAATTAATATTGTAATGTGATCCAGCGTGCTTTCTTTGCTCGATCATGGGAGTGTGTATCTGGGAGTGTGTATCTGAACGCGACGACAGTGAGTCCGGCGGCTGTATCACATTTCAATGATAATTATCATATTGATGTACAAAATGTATACGCAATGGGGTACTTGTCCACACTAATACGATTGACGTTAAACGACGTTTATGCATAAATTGGAACGCAAACTCCAATTAGCGCGGAAAACGCGTTGTTTGCGACGTCAATTATTTGAAGTAATAATCAAACGATAAGCGGAGTTGTAATGTCATGGACACGGAAAGAGTTTGATTGGACCAACGGAAACATCGTTACAAAATATTGGTACTGTGGTGATACTGAATCAGATTTTTACATGTACGTGATCTGCAATGACGGGTTTTGCGGAAAATACATATGTATCAATGTTAGGTATATAAGGCACAGACAGAGGAAGACCCCCTTAACGGATAAGGATGAAATATCAGGCTCGAAATTACTAAATAGACGACAAAGGAGCAGAATGCTGACATAGGTCGAACTTAAACCAGAGCATGTCATAGACACGAGAATCACGATGATGTTTCAAAGGCGGGTTTCAAAACCTTGTTATCTTTAGTATTTCTGCTCAGACGGATAAAATGCTTCTTCAATTTTCTACGCAAAAACTATTCACAAGATATTGTCTATGGATAGATTAAATGTATTTTGGGGAAAATATTGTGTGGTTAGAATAAGGCTGGGTCAAGGTTTTGTTAGGTATCCAATCGGCTATTGTTTTTGGTCTCTATAATGTTTCTTGTAAAAGTGAATCTATTTTGAGTTTAAATTATAACTTTGTTGCCATGCAATCATGTGAAATATATGCATGTTTAATATTAATGAAGATAGGGATTAAAAAGAGCTCAATTTTTCTATTTTACATCGATTGCAGTTGAGTTTATTGTGTACATTGACTTCGACAATAACGATAATAATAGTTTTGATAATAATGACAATAATAATAACAAGAAAGAAATCCTGACAGCAATAGTCATTATGAACCATAACATAAACCAATCCGACCAACACTCATCTTATAGTTAGCTGTGAATGCTTTTATAAATTGGATCTAATTTCGTATAAAATAGATAAAAACACTCAACCAACACTCGTACGCCGATCATATGAGAGCTCTAGTGCCAAACAATGACAACCGGACACAAAAACAGCTGCCTCCGTGCCAGGCCTGTTGGTTACTGCGGTTGCCATCACTCAAAATTATTACTGAATATGACGATGAGAAAACCTACCTAAATATGCACAATTTAGCACAATTCTGTTCTCTCTGATTCCAAATATCATACCTGAACTTTTCCACCATTTTGTATTCTTCTGCGACGACGTTTGTCTGTGCCGTTACGTGACAGTAATCCAATAAAGTGAGTTGCCCTTTGACACGTCACCGGTCTTTTTCAATCGTGTGGCACAGGTGTAAAGTAGTACCCCGCAGGCGTGAAGGGCGTATTCAAACAAGTCCCACCATTGAAGTCTTAAGATAGTTTTAATCACTTAAATATCCGAACAAAATCTATACAGTCTGAATGCAAACGATTTTGTGTTACAAAAGGTAAGTAAAGTTAATGACTTAGGGCAAGACAAGAAAGATTTAAGTTGTTAAATGTTTTCACTGACTCTCTCATCAATCTTTAATATTCAACTGAATAATTGAAACTTTATATCAGACTTACGTGACTCAAGAGAGCATAACCATTTACACTAATAGAAATTGGAATTTGAAATATAAATCTCATAATCAGGATTTTTATGCTTGAAAGGGATCTACCCTCCGAAGTTGTAAAGTGACCTACCTAACAATGTTCAAAGCTTTGTCAGACACCTCAAGTTACCACTTCTATTTTATGTTTGACTTTAACTCTGGTTACGCTCAAAAACTAGTAAAGAATACAGAATTTAATGCCCTATGTTACGTTGACCTTTTATCTACAAAATATACAAGTTAAAGATAAAAAGAATAAAACGGGCTAACTTTATCAATCTGTGTTATCAAGGGATTGCCTGCTGCAGATATATCAGGGCTAATTTAATTTTGCTTTAAACGTTTAAAACATTAAAGGAAATAAAAGGAAAAGGTGAATAAACAAGGGTTTCATGCAGTTTAGATTCGCGGACAAATAGGCGGACAAATAGATCGACGCAAAATGAAACGGATATATATTTGTCCCCAAACGGTATGATGAGTAAAATAACGATATGCATTAACAAGTAAATAAGTGACGAATAATGAATTGAGTTTGTTAACTGCTCCCAAGATGGTAACATTTAAAGATTTTCCTTGCATGCAGATGTAAAATCCACTAATTGAACAAGCGAACATGGCATAGCCATTATCCCGTCTTCTAGATTATACCAAAATGAAAAGAAGCAAAATGTGTTTGGAGCATCATAGAGTTAGCACCTACATGTATAAATCTCCAGTAAGTAATAATTTAGCTGATTAGAATTACATTACTAAATTATATCCTAGCAGACAAATGCATGATTTCAATAAAATTCTACAGACAAGGATCTATGTTAAGTCTTGAAAGAATAAGTACGTTGGCTTAAGCAGAAATAGGAAAGTTTTTGAAAGACAGACACGGACGAGTGAAAATTATATTCACTATTCGTTTGCAATTAATTACTAAGTTGCAGCTGCCGCACATATTTTCTAGAGAACAGAAAATGTTCCTGTGCATATAACAGAAAAGATAACATATAGAAGAGAGAATAATAAAACACTGACTTAAAAAACACAAAGTGTCTTATTTCATAATTTGCTCATCAATGCATAACTGGCAACTAGTGTACATGCATCGTGTCAAGTCTTTTGAGACATTTGCTATCAGATCTCGAACTGACCTGTACTAGTTTTTGGTTGGGTGTGGGGGGTGTGTGGTGGTGTGTGGGTGTGTGGTGTGTGTGTGTGGTGTGTGTGGGTGGTGGTGTGGTGTGTGGTGGTGTGTGTGTGTGTGTGTGTGTGTTGTTGGGGTGGTGGCACTTGCTGGGGGGGTGGGGGGCGCGTTTTGGGAGGCTGCGGTTTTGACTGTGTGTGTAGTTTTTGTTTTTGAAAAAAGTTCAACTTTAACGCAAATGGATTGCAAACAAAAATATTGCAATAGATACATGTACATACAGTAGTGGTATAATGCTTTCAATCGCTTTTTACTTTTATCTTATCAGCAAAGAAAATACCAGATTGAATTTATTACTTATTTGTATTATGCTGCTTTTGTTTCTTTAAGAAGCCTCGAAAATCATGGCCAATAAATGAGAAATAGGTGAATAATAATGGATTTCATCAGGTCAAACATTTAGAGACTAAACGAAGTAACATAATTCTTTGATGTGTAAACATACGTTTATATCTAAATATGAAGTGTCATTGTTGTAATTATAATCAATTAAGTTACTTTTGTAAGGTGTATCGTTTACGTGTTGTTGTTATCGTCCAAGGAAGTATTAGAAGGAGACAGACATAGATAGAGGGCAACGTTCGTAAAGAACAATGAACCTAACATACCAAGTCAGTCTACATTGCAAAAGGACGGACATGGTTTCTAGTGTTACAATCCCTATGGGAGTGCACATCTGGCATGTGTGGAAGACACAATTGGTCCGACGACATATTAATGAAAGTGCTGATTATATAATCGCTATGGCTGCGGTTTGAAAAGAAGTGAGTACGATTAGTTGTGTTAACATGCAATTTTTTTATCATCATGAGAATTTGAAATGGCTCATATTACTCTGCGTTTCACATTCTTTTAAATGTCCAAAATAATAAAGTCCACTTACTTACTTTTCCTTGCCTGGTCTTGATGTTTGTAGATGTATTTTATGAGTACCACCTGATCACAGATTCAAGCGATTTGTTTTAAGCTGTTCGTCAAAGGGAATGATGAAATTCCGCAAACCTCAACGTGAAAATCAAACTACATAAAATTATATTAGTCCATTCTGTATCACTTTGGCGGGATCCACGGCTTCTCGTTTTTTTTAATTTGATTTGAAAGAGATTTTATCAAGGTCCGTCCAAAAGCTAAATTTTTAGCTTATGTTTTGGATGAGACCCCGGCATGTCTCCCGTCATGCCTAGAAAAGTAGAATTTTGAAGCCGAAAAGAGGAGAGATTTACCTGATTGCAATTTCCAGTCAGTTTAAGCCAAAGATTGAATTTGATTGGTTGCCAAAAAGTATCTATCGCGGTGACCAATTTGATCTGTGAGTGCGATTGACCTAGTTACGGCTTCTCGGGGTTTATAAAATCATCTCATATCGTATACCTGCCATAAATACTTAATCCTGATTGGCCGATAGCGCTGACGTGCCGGGTTCGCAAAAGTGTGTGTAGACCTTGAATGTGATGTGTAAACTTGCACGGATTTCAAGACGTCATTTCTGATATATTTTTTCATAATTTTTCACTACTTTTTATGAGGTAAACGGTATAATAGATTTAGACTAATGTTTCGGTCAATATATAGTTTTGCGGAAATTTGAAAAAGAACTTCGTCCAAGGTCAATATCACTTTTTAACAAATCCGCAAAACTATATATTTTATATATTATGACCGAAACATAAGTCTATATAATTTGTTTATCACACTTCCATGAAATTTGCGGTCTTCTGATTGGTCAACGATCCGTAAACAAATATTGATATTTACGGGCAAGGTGGTAATATACACTTGACATACCACGTCACTGTACCCCATGCTAAATGTTGGCTTGTTCGCCGCGTACATGACGTCAATGTATAAGTCAGTGCTGATGTGTGACGTCACGAAGTGACATTTTGGTATCATAAGGGGATTTGAAGGTCTGCTAACGTTCAGTCGTTAAAAAATAAAACATAAACGGACTCTTCCAATATTTGATAAAGGATTGGATCATAAAATTGTTATTTGTTTTTTGACGTGATATATGTGGCTATATTACCCGCCTCGACATAACGCCTAACGGCTCGCGTAATATTAGTCTAGATGGGTAATATATGCCCATAAACCACTTCAAAAACCACATAACATATAATATTGTAGGTTAACTGTAAGCATGTATATTAAATTGTTTTATTTATTTCAGAAAGTCAAATCTTAGCAAACGTACATAGATCGATGATATATCTTTAAAGAACCAAACCAAAACATGGAATGTACTGCACTGGTTATTAAGTCGGACAATTCACGTGTTATATAATGAATAGCAAGTCTCATTAGCACTACATGCAATTTATGTATAACATTCTGCTGAGCTCACAAGATAAGAAGGATCAAACAGTATCGAAATTTGGCATCATCCGATGATTAGTCTGCAATATGAACGTATTTCGATGTATTTGCTCTTTCGTGTCTAGAGAAAAACATATGACAGCTATCTGTACGCGATGTATCTATCATAATCAGCATGTGATATTCTAACGCAGTAATATCAGTATATTTACTAAAAGTCATTTTAATTTCAAGTCATTCCGCTTCAAGTCAATTTGATTTCTTATTTTGCTTATTGTTCCAGTTATCTGCCATACACTATCTGTGATATTAATTAAGAAGAGCTCGCTAAATGAAAAAGATGCTTATCTCAGAGTTATTATGAACTGTTTTGATTTTTAGTGTAAAAAAACATTAATATAACTGTCAAAACCTTCAAAAATAGCACGATTCAAGTTTCACATGAAGTTGGTTATTACGTCAGCCGTCTGGCTGCTCATTAGAGTCAAATTAAACGTTAATATATTAAAAGACGTTTTAAGTGCGTAGTGTCTGCCTCCTACGAAACGTTGTGATGTCAGTATTTCTGGAATCGCCTATTAGCATATTGTTACATAAGATATTGAGTGATGGCATGTAGACAGTGTTAATTATATCATCTTCATTGAAATAATGATTAAAGGGACTGTATTCTCTGTCACGATTTGGTCAAACATTATTGCTAGGCGCTGAATATCAAGGATAAATTTTATTTTCCGCTTAGCTTGAACAAAGAAAACACCAATTTGAAAAGTAAAATAGTTAACGACTTTCAGCTTTCCAGCCAATGTTAGAACATTTGAAGCTAAAGATACATCCAAAGCGTTTAAGTTCATGTTATCAATATACGTGAAGGACAAATTCCCATATCTTTCATTGAGAAAAATATACGTAATGGCCTGTCCATGATTTGTTCAGTGATGTCTTAACATCTTCCTTTAGAACCTACTTCTTGTTTGCATTTTATTGTATCATATACATTTGTTTGTTTTTAAATTAATGTATCATATACATTTGTACATTTGTTTTGTTTTTTTTCATTTTCTGTGTCTAATTAATATCTTAGATACATGAAAAAATACACCTGCGTTCATGGTTGCAATGACTATATTTATTTAGTAAATCTTGAAATATACGAATGGTATTTTTATTGCAAGAAAGACCCTTTAATATTCTTGTTTAGAAACGAGACTGAAATCGAAAACATTTGTTGAAATAAGCAAAATATTCATTAGAAGCATCAGAGACTAAACAATTTTGATGTCAAACTTCTGACGATTTCAAACCCCATGTAACCAATTATCAGGTACACATTATCGACAAAATATTACATTTATAATGTTTGGCGCCTTATACTTTGTTTTATTAAATTTTCTTTTACAGCACTCAAGTAAAACGTAAACAGTATGATGAATATGTGCTCCAAGCAGCTATTAGGGAGTTCAGAAAGGCAAATCTAAGGCGTCTAAAGTGCATGGTATACCTATAACAACATTGCATGATTACTCCAGGGGTTCCTTACACGGTAATTTTAGATGTCCAGGCATTGATTCCCTACTTACTGGGGCAGAAAAATAAAACATTATACGTTATATCAAATATATGACAGATAGGCGTCACTCAGCTGTTTTCCAGCGCATTGTAACGGCAATTATTAAACGTGGTGGTAGAAATACACGCTAAAGTTAGTAAAAGGTCAAATTAGGTAGTGGTGCAGAAAATTCTTTAAATGTAATCCAGAGTTTAAATGTAGAAAACCCTGACAAAACTTAATGTAACTCTATGTCAAGTAAAGGAGTTCGTTAAGCTTTTATCAAATACCATAATAAGGCTTAATCTTTACATTTAACTGTGATGAAACGGATTTTAGTGGACATAAGCTTGCTAGGGAAAATGTGCTTATTGTAAGGTACTTAGGTAAACAACGTCTTTACCAGAAGATTATGATCAGTGATATTGAGCATGTAACCTTAGAGCTAACTGTTTCTGGAGATGGAAAGATTATTCCGCCAATGTTAATATTTTTAAAGTACTTGCCTAGTGATATTGGAGTACCAGAATCATTAAAATTTGATTCTTCTATCAAAGGATACAGCTTCTGATCTGTTCTGTTCTTGGTTAGAAAATTCCTGTGTATTCCATATTGTGGTAGGGGACGACCATTTCTCCTAATAATCGGCAATCTTGGGGCTCATTTAACTCCACGAGTCGTAAATATTGTATTTGACATATATTTGAACTGCTTTATCTACCAGCACACTCAACTCATTTGTAACATTCACTTGATGTTCGTATTTTTCATTTGCTCAAAGGTTATTTAGCAAAGGCAGCCTCTAGACTTTGATTTCAGAGTAATCATGTATCAATTATATATTGTTCATCTCAAGAGAACGTAAACCTTGCAAGAATGTCAAATTGGATCAAGTTATTGAGCAACATGCAGATGATGGAATATAAGTTGTATGTATGATCAACAGGGGGATTGAATTAGTTGGGTGCGACACATGTCCAAACTGGCTCCATTAAGAGTGTCTCAAAGCTGAAAACAAGGCACTAGTTGATATCAGTATGAAACTAATGCGTTTTGGTCTTGTGGGTTCCGTGAAGAAGAGTGAAAATAGCAGGCTATTACATGTGTTACTGTTTAGTGTTTAATTGTTTTAATTGTTTATATTAACATTAATTTCTGAGCCACAAAGTGGCGATCCTAATCAAAAATAAAAAAATATCTCGGCTCTGTATATGTCAGTAAGAGAAATAATTTGGTTACACTCACATTTGACAAGATTGTAAAGCATCAACTGTGTTTTCAGCATCATTCTGAAGGGAAATATCACTTTAAGTATAAGAAGCAATATACAGGTCTTGTGTTAAAAGGAATAGCACTACATGTATATATCACCAAGAGATTGCCTGCTACATTTATGTCAAAGTTTATTTACGTTGTTTTTAAACGTTTTAACACTAGGAATGAATGTCCACTTTTTCGTGCATTTCCGTACCGCGGACAAACCGTCGGACAAATAGATACATGCAAAATGAACAGACAATAATGTAGTCCTCTAAAGCATGATAATTAAAATAACGATATGCATTAACAAGTTTTAAGTGACAGATAATACAAAGAGTTTAAATAATCCCTAGATGGTTACACCACATGGAAATGTAAAATCCACAAATTGGGCAAAAAGACACGGAATAGCCATTATCTTCTCCTGTCTTCTCCTGGTAATACTAAAAGAATAAGAGAAGTATGTTATGTGTTTAAGAGCACCATTGAATTAGCAGGCTATGAATCTTCTGTAGGTAGTAATATAGCTGATTAGAAATACATTACTGACATACAGGGCAAATGAATGAGTTAATTGAGATTCTGCAGACGCGGATCTCTATGAGATCATTCAAAGCTTAAGTTTGCTAGTGTTTAATGGTTTTAGCTGACATAGTCACAGTTCAACACATGAGAATACGCTGAATCAAACAATCACAAAGAACCGTCTTTTATCATTGTGCTGAAGTAGGCTACAAATTCATGTAATAGTGGTGTAATTATCATTCAATGTACACTTTTATGCTACAACAAAGATACACACCAAATGTGTCTACAAAAACAAAAACACTAATTGCGTTTCAAACTGCGGCCTCAATAACGACCTTTTCAATTTAAAAGGAGTTGGTGAGTACTAATTAAATTTGTGTAGTTAGACCTTTAAAGACGAACCGAAGTTAATATTATTTCTGGTGTGTTCTTTAGTCATTAATTAAGGAAGAAAAACAATTGTTTCTAATAAAATGAATACAAAAAGGTACCTTCATAATGTATATCTTTTGTATCGTCTGAGAAATTTAGACAGAAAAAGTAAACTGGTCCTACGACATCTCAATAAAAAGATTTATTGTATTTCTACCACGGCTGTTATTTATAAAAGTGAGCAGTTATTTTGACATACCCTTGTATATGTTCTAAGGGGAGCAGTGGTGTAGAGGTTAAGGTGTCTGCCGCTCATCCCGGAGGCTGTGGATTCGAGCCTCTCTGTGAGTCGAGAGTGACTCGATAAGCTGCAAGCTTTCTTCACAATCGAGCTAAAATAAATTAGTATTAACGAACTGTATAGAACATTGTTTAGGACACCATCGTGAGACATTTGCAAGTGCTCATTTACTCTACAGTTCATGATATTGATGCATTTAACAAAATAATTTATCATTATTATGAAATAAAGTCCTAATATTTACTTTGTTTTTTGTCAGCTAGCCTTAGCAGTTCAAAATTTTAAACACTTTCAGGTGTGGAGTCTTCCAGCTGGATGATCATTGACCCACCCCAGCACTCATTTATGTATATTCACAGAACTTCTAGTAGGATTTTGAAGCATATAATTTAACAACTATTATGACATCTGATAAAAGACCAAAGCAACTTTCTTATTATCGCCCATATTCCGTTGTTTTTCTGTTTTTCTTTCTACAAAATCAGGAATAATAAGTAATTGTAAACAAAATCACCATAGTCTTCACTTCAAAACCTCAGATAAAGAGTTCGTTCAAAGGATTAATTATGTGCATTTAAATGTGTTTCTGGGTACTTCAAAGAAGCTAGTCACATGCGTGAATTTCTATTATTAACAAAACTGTAGATAGCATCATTTCATCTTAATTTGTATTTTCGTTCTAGCACAATTTATAAAACTATACAAATGTATAACAATTTAATTTTGCTTTGATTGATACAAATGTAGAAAATAATAAGTGGATGATAGAGGTGTATGGATCAATCATATGAAAATCTGGTATAATTAGTTTTGCGCGACAGTCTTTGCATTCTGTAAGCAGTTTTCATAATACACATAATTATGTGAAAAAAATGAGATAAAAAAACAGAAATATTTATCTCTTATCTTGCTCGATTTTTGTAAGATGTATTTTATTTAATGGAATACCACATGATCTTAAGTCTCAATCTACTTGCCATATATCACCTCTTCATAGGGTAAATATGAAATAACACTAAGATCCTCTTAAAATTTAACTACACGTTCTATTCCAAATCTTGATTTAAACATGCTGCTTGAATGGTATTGCGGCTTCGTGATTTAAACGTGCTGCTTCAGTGGTCCTGCTGCTTCATGATTTAAACGTGCTGCTTGAATGGTCCTGCTGCTTCTTGATTTAAACGCGCTGCTTGAATGGTCCTGTGGCTTCTTGATTTCAACGCGCTGCTTGAATGGTCCTGTAAACGTGTTGCTTGAATGTTCCTGTGGCTTCTTGATTTAAATGTGCTGCTTGAATGGTCCTTGTGCTGCTTGAATGGTTCTGCGGCTTCATGATTTAAACGTGCTGCTTGAATGGTCCTGCGGCTTTTTGATCTAAACGTGCTGCTTAAATGGTCATGCGGCTTCTTGATTTAAACGTGCTGCTTGAATGGTCCTGCTGCTTCTTGATTTAAACATGCTGCTTAAATGGTCCTTCGGCTTCTTGATTCAACGTGTGCTTGTATTACTGCGGATTCTTATTTAACTTGCTTGAAGGAGCGGATGCTTGATTTAAACGTGCTGCTTGAGTGGTCCTTCGCTGCTTCATGATTTAAACATGGATTAATGGGATTCTTGAGATTTTTCATATTGAAAGTATACATTTGGCTTGTTCAGTGAAGCGGGTTTGCAACTCAAGCTTAATGCTATATAAATGTAAATGTCGGCGGTAATGATTTATCAAACTATGTAAGAAATATATTTGTCTGGTTTCCCGACCGGTTTTAACGTTTATCTGCCATTTTTTTTATAAGGTAATGATCAAAAAGTGTTGTTTTTTTTCAATTGTCCATAACTAAGTGATCTTAATTGTTTTTATGCGTTATTTAAATGTATTTTACATATATCTGAAATATTTGTCCCTAAACTTACTTGTTCTATAATTGTCGGTTCTATTCAGATAACCGCAGGAACATTTCATAAAGAAACTTATTATAACAACACAAGATTAATACAAAAATGTATATCAATTTGCAAAACAAGGTTTACAATTTACCACAATATACCAAGTCCAAGCCATGTTTGGTCGCTTTTGCTAGAAATCTACAAGTAGTTTCGTACTTTACTTTACCTACTAAGCGTTTCTCACAAGTCACAAGTACAACGCGTAAATTCAACAAAACATTCGGTGTAAGAAATGATCACCAACGGCTTAATTTCGTTTCAAACGCTGGTTTAGAACCATGCTTCTACTATTAGTATCTGCCCTAGATTATGTATGAAATTATTTCAGAAAATGTTGCTACAAATGTATTTTTGTTATTAATGAATGATAAAAATGACAAAGACGCCATTGTCCGCATGAGATAAACTGGTCGATTACATAAGTCTTGTTTCAAAAAAACATAACCAGGAAATGCCCCCCCCAACAAAAAATAGAAAGAATTAATTTTAAAGCATTACGATACAAGTTAGCCATGACTGTGTTGATTACGTCATTCGTCTGGTTGCTCATCAGAGACATATTCAAACACTAACATTGCCACCTTACGGTGAATTAAAAGACAACCGAGGTGCGTGATGTTTGTCTTGTGAGAAACGTTTACTAAGTAAAGTAAAGTAAAGTACGGAACTTTATGAGGTTTGTGTTTCTGAAATCACATGAAAGGCATTCGCTGGTAATATTTCTTGCATAACATATTGAGAGGTGACGTGCAGACAATGTATATATTGAGTGATTGGATAAAGTGACAATATTTTCTGTCACGATTTGGACAACATGTCATACTTGCCTCTGAATGTCAAGGGAAAATATGTTCTCTACTAAGGCAACAGTAAACGTTTACCAATATGAATGGCTAAAACAGATTGTAGAAAATTGGATGCATTTTGCATACATGGTGCGCATTATATTAGGACATGGACGCGTTCACATTTTTAATATATTGCGGGTATAGTGTATAACTTCGTTTACATCGGTCAATATCGTATTTTATAATTCGACGATATCGTTTTTCATGTTTGTTTTAACAAAACAGTAATAGTATAAGGAATTTACAGATTGTATGTTTGAACTGTTACACTCGGTATGATTTAGACTCCTTATTGATATGTTGACATAAACGGAAACATGTCGTATTGATGGCAATTTCTAATTTTCAAAAGTATTTTCAGTAAAGTACATATGTACCGCTTGTACTGTGTTCGTCATAAACGCGTACTGGGATGACTGTCCCATACAATAAGAAATAACAAGATATATGTTTAAAAATTATCACAGCCAGCCTTAGAACAGTGTCTTAACTTGATAAGTTATTACCTGTTGCTATTGCCAAGTCCTAATTCATTTTCTTTTTTCCCTTTCGAGAGATAGCTTCCTGCTTTTTTGTAACGCTAGCAATACTGTTATTACAACTTTTATCTTAAATAAACTTTATATTTCTAAAAAGCAATGACTATAATTAATGATACCAACACTCAAATTTCTTGTTAAAAAGAAAATGTTACAGATACAACAAGTTAAATGTTGATGTCTGGCATCAAGACGAAGCAAATTCAGTAAACATAAAAGTTTAACACTGGTGTAATGGCAAGTAAAGATTGCATAGGCAATGTATGCATTTATTCACGCTACACTTTGCAATTGGGTAAATATTTGATAAGCTTCTGATTGCTACTAATTGTATTATAAGCTACACAAAAGCGATGTTAACCCATTCTTTATCTTACTTTCGTAAGCGATTTTCATTTCATAATATGTATGTAAAGAGTTATCCACTACTTCACTAAAATTCCCGTTTGACCGAAGCTGGTGTACAATAAAAGCTGTTCACTACCTTATAAACGAGTGAATAAGTACTGAATGAAAACTGGTGTGATCTAATCCGGCCGAAAAGGTATAATGACTTGTCAAATGCAGGTTAAAGTGTGAATATATATGGATATACAATAAAAACTACTTTTTTTCACTTAATTATCTACCAGTAGTCAAAATTATCAATCTCTTTGTGGTCTCCATCTTGAATGAATCTCCAGAGCGGTTAGTGTAAGTTGTAAGGACTTTTTGTCAGTTGACTATGATAAAACTTAGATTACCCTGCACTTCAATCTGTGATGAAGAAATACAGAAGATATTACTGACAATAATATCTCTTTATACCATAATCCCGCTCTCATAAAGGTTTGAGGGACTCCCAAGTCCTTTCATTTATGATTTCGTAGAATATTTCCATTAATCATGTAAAATATATTTTATAACTAAAGTACTTACGATGACTAAAAATTTAATGTGATACCTTATCAGGCTTGGAACGTGAAAGAATGTGTTATTTGAAATGACCACGAACAAACCGTGGATACTTTGGTATTTCTCACAACATGTTAGTTCAAACACTATATCGTTTATTTATACTCACTACTTCGGCGGATCACGAATAAATTATTGTTGACTATCAAAGAAAAAATAAAAACATGTTACTCAATATTGCAAAAGTATTGGGAGGTTAAACACCTACTGTCTACGTATTGAATGTTTGAAGGACGTTATGATATTACTGTGATATTATTTTTGTCAAATTCAAAGTTTTCTCCATTTACATTAGCCATTTCAAATTTTGGTTCGGTTTGTTATTTCTTTTGAAGAAGAACACTGTTCTGGATTTTACTGAAAAAAGATGCTGTAAATTAATGATTTTTTGATATACAGGTAAAAGAATTCCAAAATTCGGAAATTCATTTTAAGTTTATATACAGGAACAACTACATTTGAGGAAAATTGAAAGAAACCTACCGTCAATGATTATTTTTTAATATTAACTTCAGTGTGATTACTCATTTTGACAATGTTTAACGACAAACACACCATGAAGAAACGGTAGTTTTTTTAGCAAAATTATACAATGGACACTTTAGACTTTGTCAATTGTTTTATGGGTGGTTATCACCCGAAATATTCTCCTAAAGGCATCTCAAAGATAGACTAGGCGTGCATTGCCATTATCCTTAAGGACATGTATATCAAATATATTGTCCTATGGAACATCAAATAAAGATTATGTTACGTAATTCAAATCAATTTTGCAGGATGCATTACTGACAGATGTGAACGACATCTCCACTATTTTTAATGAAGAAGGATGATATTATATCAGGCTCTGAATATTTGCCGATGTAAATGATGATTAGACCAGAAGTTGCTGACATAGGTCGATGTTAAAATACAATGTATTATGTCATATGCCATCTATGATGTAATATACGATCATCTCTGGATGATGTCTCAATGACATGCTTGTATTACTTTGTTATCTTTAGCATTTCAGCTCAGACGGATAAAATGCGTCTTCAATTTGCTAAGCAATAACTCTTCATAAGACATTGTCTATGGACAGAATGTATCATATGGGAAATAATCTACAGCTAGAATAAGGATGGGTCAAGGTTTCAGTGCGTATTCATTCTGTCACTTTATCTGGTCACTGCATTGTTTCTTGTAGATCCGAATCCATTTTAAGTTTTAATTCAAGTCGTAAGTACTTTTCTTGTCGTACAAACATGTAAGTAAACGCATGTTAAATAACAATTTGGTGGGTAATGCATGGAGTTCGGTTTAGTGTATCTATTTTACATCTATTGTACACGTAAAAGTCACGATGTACAGTAAGTTTGGTAGACCTTTACACAGCAAAGCAAAACATACTGTTCATGAGAAATTAGAGACTCATTAATAATAATTTTTATTTGATTATTGGTTGCACAAATGTAGCAACCTAAATAACAGGTTTTGCAATGTACTTACTTTACACTAATTCATTTTATTTCAATTATGATGAAAATTTCTGTGGCATATCTAATGGCACTCGTACACTAATTCAATATGGTATCACACTAGCGAGAGAGAGGCATCCACGATTTCATCGCTGCTACTCATCTACAGCAGGGAGGACTGATGCACATGTGGAATAAGTGTCTTTGTCAATAGGCATACCCATTGCTCCGGCTGGGAGTCGAAACCAGGATCTAAAATCGAACACCCAAATCACAAATCACTGAGTTAACGCTGCAATGTGCTTCCCGTTCCT
>JAFMSR010002043.1:0-24963 GCA_022818135.1 Saxidomus purpurata | reverse complement strand
TTAAGAGATTTATATGAATGTTAGATCTATATAAGTCTCAAATAGAAGTTACATCAGCAACTGATTCAGTGAATACGTTCGAAAACAATGTTTTGTTTGCGCATGTATTTATCAAAAAGATATTTAAATCAAATTTAATTTAGCGGTTACACAATCAGAATACGTTTTTATAATGTACAGTATATAAGACGTCGGATTTCAACAGGTGGACTCATTTGTACTTGCCCTAGCTGAGTCATTTTTTTTGTTCTTTTATACACGATTTTGACTTGCTTATGAGTCGTTCTATAAACGTTTCACGTTTTGGGATGGCTTTATCCTGCGGATATGATTATTTATCAAATGATATCTGTTTCAGCGCTGTTTATCGTCGAATAAACAATGATTTGGAGTTTTGATGCGCAGTAATTTACCACGAAGTCTGGAGGCCTGAGTGGTTTATAACTGCGAATCAGAGCGACAAAGAGTTGTTTATTTAGCGTCATGCGGCACAATATGACGTCATTTTTTACTGCATATCGGTTCCAGCATTGTTTGTGGCATAATTAAACACAATTTTCCTACTCTTTCTATATAGAGACAATGTTAGAATTGTAACTCATCAGCTTAATGTACAACATATAATTCGAAGTCAATGAGTAACTCCTAGATAGTATCTGGTACGACACCCGACTTCAGCCAGATCCACAGAAAATAGGCACAGATCCATTAAACAAGCAGAATACTAATGTTTGTAAACAATAAGTATTGTTATCAATATACTAAACAGAAATGTCATGACTCATTAGAATTACATAAATACAACACATATGGAGGAAGGGCATGTGTAGTAGATATGGAAACATGGTCACGACATCACAATATCCAAGAGGCAAGTTCAAAGAAAAGACAACTGTTGATATAAATCAGGAAATGCAAGTCTTTTTGATGATAGCGTTTGTATTAATTATTCGAAGGGTATGTTTTGATGGAATCATAGCTGCAGTATTTTAATTAAAGAAACCATCTGACTAGAATTTGATAAAATAGTTACTTGACTGTTCAGTTAAGACATTATACAACAAATAATACTTCGTTAAATATAGATTTACAGCGATGTCAATAAGAATTGTACAGTACCCTACATGTTAAAATATAAAAGAAGATTTAAGATCCTCTTTGAGCTTTACGTGTTTTTTTTCTTACAGGCGAAGCAATTGCTTTTCTTAAACAGAGCAATAATTATTTCAGCTTTCATTTTATTTAATTGTTGCAATGTTTCGCATCCAAGGCATGCAATCAATGCTCCTCAATGTCAATTGAGAATAATATTTGTGCGTGTTGAGGGATCGCAAATAAGAATTTATGGACGTATAAGATATAATGTATATACTTAGGAATGGAATTGGACATTTAAACACAAATGTTAAGACATAATAAAGAACAAGTATTGTTTACGATACATTTTCTCGGCAATAAATATAATACATCGACCGCGGTGCTTTTGATTTAATCTTGTTATTTTTATAAAACTTTGTATTGTTCCTCAGAAGTGGTGGAGTTATGATTTAATGTAACGATAAATAAAAAATAACTTTCCTATTTTGAAAATAATTCAAAAATACTTTAACATTTCTCTAATAAATTGTTAAGATGCAGGCCGTTTATGACTTCAGTTGATATTTTTTGCAATAGTTGAATATTGATAAAAACAGATTTTCAAAGCTGGTGGCTTTTTCTCTGGTACTGTATGTCATAAAAAATTGCAAAGAAATTGATTTGTAATGATTAACCATTAAAGAAAACCTGAAATTATAAACTGTAATTGTATAAATTATAGTACTAATAATGGTTGCTAAGCTGCTTTCGTTTTAATTAGAGCAATTGTGTTATTAGATATATCATCTCTGGTGACTACCTTAAGTAACACCTGCGTTCTTTTTCTTATTGTTCCTGATTGTATTGCAAGAACACCATGATGCTTTAAGAAAACGCTCACCAATGTCAAAGTACAACATGTTTCTCATGCGGGTAGGATGTACCCGGTGCCAGTCTGGGTGCGCCTTTCTTCCTTATAATTTGAATTTGTCCTCTATGTAACTTGCTAACCTTCATACACAGCGAATTAAAGGTTTGCTTTCTGTGACTCGTTTATGTTTATGAGACAATAATTTAGTGTTTATTGATCATAATTCTCACTAATTCTAATTGTATGGCGTCTACTTGTCAAATACTATTTAACCCCTAACATCGTGAAGCTGTCGTATTTTTTAAACAACTTATAAAACCGTATATACCATCGCAAATTCTACATTTACAAAAAAAGATAACCTTATTTTACTAAAACTCAGTAAGAATGGGCAACTAAACAAAAACTTAATAATTATAGAAACATCGACATGTTGGATTAAGAAAAACCACAAGCTATGACTCTCAGAGCACACTTCAGGTCTTTGATTGATAGTGCTCCGATCGCCAATAACTATCAGTATTTGACAACGAACGTTCCGCTGCATTGTGGGAAACCGATCAGCAAGTAATTGAAAAATGGCGAGATTCTGGTTTGTCGGGGAAAGATGATTCCAGCTAATATTCTCAACGACACGATAACTGTCATAATTCCGTAATAGCTTTTTTATAGTCACGGCTTATTAAATTCTTTTTCTCCCCAAACATTTTTTATTAATTGAAGTTTTTTTCTGCTAAAGCCCATGAGGCGTATATAAACACATGTAATTTTGTAGACGAAATAAGACATAATATTACATTGCTAAATCATGCATGTTTAGCTGAACAGATACAAGAACATTGCCGGGGTGTTAATAACGAATTACAAGGTAAACAAAAGCATAAAAACAGTCTGGCTATTCCATATTTAAGTATTCTTTAACTAATTAATAACGAAATGACTTGCAATAAGAACCAGGCACTAACTTCGCAAAAAAATCTGAAGAGTAAGTTATATCTTATTGTCACTAAAAACAAGGACAGTAAGTGTAGTCATCTAAACAATAGTCTATCGTTTAACGAATGAACATGTTGACGGAAAAAAAATGTATAATTATTATCAAATGTAGGTCAAATATTGAGACAAACTCAATTGAGCACATCTCAAGCTTTTTAAAAATTTACTAAAATAAATTATTTGCTATAAAGCCACCATTTCCTATGAAAATACTTACAAGAGTATATAAATGTAATTAATGAGTAAATACGACTGTGAAAAAATGAATTCTTTAAATAAATAATCATGCATTGGACTGATAACTGTTGAAATCAGTTGAGTATAGTACTGAGTAAGTACTTATCAATAATAAATATTTTCCTGAAACCAGGTCCTTTTTACTTAAATTTTGTTTCACCGTCGTATAATCTTCAAAGTTCACTCCAACATAGCCACTGTACAAATTCAGTTCAACTTGAAAACACGAAAAAAATCCCTACTTAACCGCAGTATTTTTAAATTTTATTTTATGAGGTTTTATTGCAAAGCTAACTGTGACATGTATTAGACCAAGTCTATTTTTATTGATTAAATTTAAAAAACAAAACGAATGCCAACAAGATTAATCAAGCCCCATTACAATAGAAATAGAATCAGTAAATAATTTTATGCAATCTCTGTTGCATTTGCTAACCTACTTGAATAAACAGGAATCGTAGAAATAATGTCCATATTTTTTCTAGGAAAAAATCGTCATTTTCGTATATTGATCAAAGTCATGATTATAGCACTCTGTCAAGTTCGACAACATAACTCTCTCTTTCGTCCTACTAATTTTGTATTCACTTGTCCAATCGTGAATGGTTTATCGCAGATATGAACATAACGAGACGTAAATTAGTTCCCTTAAAGGGACATACCCTATAACTGATGTCAAACTAAATAACCTCAAAAACAATAATAATAAAATCTTTGAAAGTATTGTAACTTTACGTAAATGTTTCAGCTTTGCATTCAAGTCATTATCGATAAAATCAGCATTTTAAGATATGCTGCAGTACCGTAAACCATTCAATAATCTATATAGAGTTATTGTTGTACAATTAATGGGTGGATGCGATTTATTACAAAAGGCCTCTATATTGATTAATTGTGATAAAATGAGGCAGATTCTTCTTTGAAATCGTATTTTGTTATCATTTCACGTTCATTTAACACATAATCTATGTTTCGAGAATATAATCTGCTAGATGTAGGGAATGCCCCTTTAAAAGAATTATATTTGTGTGATGTCGTATTTGAGATTTTTTCTTGTTGCACTTGGACAAAGCGATGTCTTTGTACAGTTGAGATTATAGTTGTTGTTTGTAACTTGTTTACGTCCTTGTGTCATATCTAGAGAGTTCATTCTTGGGTGTGGGCTTTGTTGCTTCTGGATAGTGCGCTTACCCGTGTTTTGGGGGTAATATTTCTTATTTTACATTTAGCACCCTGCCAAGGACATTTTATTCATATTAAAGCTTTCGTAAATTCAGTGTTAAACGCATCTACTGATGCGTCACAGAGACTTCCAAGGAGTAAATTAAGTATAAAACACCTTTCCTCATTATGAGTCAATGTGTTTATTCTAACAATCATTTCTGTGATCTTTTCTTCCATATCAATACACCTTACACCACAACAGTGTCATGCAGCCAAACCCAGCTTATTTACTATAGTTCATAAACCTACCATTTGCCATTTGTAACGTTACATGCTTCCGAAGTATTCTAATCATGCAAATAGTTTGTTTTCCTAAAAGCGTTTACCTTCAATCATTGTTTGGTATATTAGTGTAAAATGCAGTTCAGGTAATGCTTGCACGATCATGTTGATTAACTATTATGTTTCTATGTCTTCCCAAGTTAATGACAATTTAATTAATTAAGCGTTCCATTACCCATACAGACAGACGTTCTTGGTCGGCATTTCCGGTGATTTTGCCCATGCCGGAAAAACCGGTCTGGCACCCTCTGCCAGACGACTCTGAATCACTATGACGTAACTTATAAACATTGTGACGTCAATTTCCCAAACACAACATCGGAAAACGTTTGTTTTTCGATAATCATCATTTTGAAAGTTTGCATTAAGAAATCTACTTTAAAAGCAAGAGGCAGCAAAAAAAGTCATCAGAGACACTTGGCTCAGATGGAAATCCGTCACCTCGGGAACGTTTACGGGAACCCGGCAGAGCCTCGTTCCCGCCAAAACAGTTACCCTCGGTGACGGATATTTCGATCTGAACCTCGTGCTCATGACAGAAATTATTAATAAGTTTGCAAACTTATCGCTTTTGAAGTTGCTTAGAAAGTCATTGGCAATATTTTATACAGCAACATTGACGGTTCTGTAAGTCCTTCAGTGATGTCGAAACCCTTTCACCTTATCTCGAAAACTATACTATATTACATTTTGAATTTTTCTTTGTTCATTTTAATATTATACCATCAACACGTTATAAATGTATATGTTGCAATATAAACAACACTTCTGTATCAAAGAGTAGTTTGTTTTAGAGTTGCTTTGAAGTATATTCTTACAATTGAAAATGTGCATCAAACGCGAACTTTATTCTTCTAGAACATTGTATTACATTTCTACATTACGACTCATAATTTAGAAATCTTCGGTTTGCATGACAAAACATTTTGCACGCACATCGTGACATTTCAACATACATTTTATATACATTAGTGGTCCCATTTGATCGAACCTGTCTTCTACGATATTGCTAATAAACTGTAAAAAGTCCTGCATGTGTCACTTGTATTACATCAGCGTACTTCTGGGCTTGTATCAAGTGTCAGATTGATTTCCCCTGCTCCTAATTGAGGAGCAATAACGGCTCTTGGAAACAATTTGTGTAGGAAAGAAGTTTTGTAGAACAAAAGACGACAGCCTCATTAACAAATCGTACACTCTCATATAACTAATGTATTCCGTTTGTAATCAAAGGAGGCAGTGCTAAAAATAAACCTGAAAACCTATTGCATGATGGGAAGATATTTGTCGAAAATGTCTTTCTCCGGAGAAGGGCGATACATTTTAATCATCTTGTAAAATGTATCTGGTTTCCAAAATACGAAACACGGGTTATTTTATTGTTACATGAGATGTTTTAAATTTACACCTTTATATCACAAGAATGAAGATTTAATGAGATTGCGCAAAATGTTAACCACATGAATGCTTTTCTCAAGCCTAGTGGTAAATGAGATTAAATTCACTGTAGAGAATCGTTTGACAGGTGCCTTCTCCATGGCGGCACCAATCTATCGTTGTTGCGTAGATTTACATCTTGTATTCATTCAGTAAGCTGTAAAACTGCCATCTGTATTTAGATGATTAATTTGACTTTTAAAATCCTACCATCAAACTTGAAACACAAGTTTTTCCTAAGCAACTGACTAAATACAATGTGCCAACAAACTGCACTTTTTTCTCATAAATATAATCAAAATGTAGGTGCGCTATGCCTTTAAGAAGCATTCATTGATTACATGATTGAATAAGTGTATTTAAATTTTGATGTTCGTCTGCCTTTTCATTTTGTCAGAATGCGTATACATGTATGTATCAGTTGCTAAGATATATAATACAGTGTATTTTAGTGAGCTACAATTTATCAAGTGGAAATAGAGCTTTGAACTTTTCGAACTTAAACACAAATAAATTATTTTCATTAAAGCATGCACTATCTTTGCTAAATATTCTAACAACTTTGGTGCAAGTTACAGAACATGAGTGGGTATATTTTTTCAGCGCTGCTTCTTCAATCACATCGCAAAAGCACAACATTTCATTTGACCTGAAATATCCCTGTAACTGTCTAGAGATAACGCAACTTCAAAGCCTTGATAATTGTAGAGATCTGCTGATCTGTAAATCCAAAATAAAGCTCTTGCATGCATTGCCAAGGAGATATGTAAAAGTACAATTTTATGTGAGCTTGATAATTAATCTGAACTGTTCCCTTGCTAGAGATACAAGGTAGTCATAAGTTAAACCTCCTGTGAAGTACTGTCAATTACGTAACTGAGAATCATTTCTGTCAATTATAGCTCATGGATCTTCACTATGGTCAAAATGGTGGAACTACGACGGCATTTCCGGTCCAACGATGTGGGGATCGAATGAGGAATGGTTCATGTGTAGTAGGGGCAAGAATCAATCTCCAATCGACATAGAACCGAATATACTGCTGTTTGATCCAACGTTAAAGCATATTGAGATAGAAGGTGATATGGTAAGTCAAATGAAATTGTGGCATATTTTTTAATTTTGAGTTTGTCTTAAATCTGTGAGACGTCATCTTCAGTCAGTCATTATGGTGGAATTAGAAAGCTGCTGACCCGAAAACAAAAGTTAAAAGTATTGAGAAGATGTACCAAGTTAGTTCACAGCATATTAAGATACTAATCTGTTGAAAGTTGACTGTCCAGATGTATTTTAAATGATATGTATACTTTGACGATTGGAGAAATCAATAGCCAAGTTAAATGCCTATCTGACAAAATCATCTTTAGTATGTAGATAACATTATTAAAGTAGTATGCAACAAAACTGTCATGTGAACAATTGAAGCCCAATATAAAGTTTATTGCACAGCTTGAGCATGGGTAAGTGCGGGTTGCACGTTGTAAGTATTTGTGGCATATGCTGACTGCTCGTACGACAAACTTTTTTTCTCAGGTTAGATCTGGTGAAGAGTAATTATAGTAACATTTTACGAACCGGTACACCAGTTGCTCTGACCGTTACAAGTCAGTAACCTTGGACTCAACTCATTTCTTTGTTGTGTGTTTGGTGTATTTGAGATAAAATGAAATGTGTATGTTATGACTATTACATTCTCCGTTACCTTTCATAGTTTATATTATAGCTGCTGTATGTGCCTTGCCTTTTATCAAAGTGCGATGTTTTATTCTTCTCTATAAACATAGATCTAGTTGCTTAATTATATTTTATATTTTTTGTTATTTAAACATGTTTTCTACAATATAGATGACGGGAACACTCATAAACAATGGCGTTGATCTGGCGTTTGAGGCGAACGAAACAAGCATTTACGCACCCGTCAATATAACACTGGGGCCACTATCATACAAGTACACTGTGTCACAAATCAAATTTCATTTCGGTAGTTTCGATGGTATGGGTTCAGAGCATTCGGTAAATGGAGAATGGTTTGATGGAGAGGCAAGTAGATTTTACTAGATTCTAAGGTAAATGGTCACTGGTGAAATCAGTGGTGATTTAATATATCAACAGAGGATAGCTTATCTAAACTTAATTTATATCAATTTGGTATTAACTGGTATTAAATCTCTTTCCACGGAAAGGATCAGGTCGATTTGAGAAATCAAATTCATGACCTTCCGTCGGTGATACAAATGGACTGTTGAGGCATGCTTTGGATTTATCATCAACGTTCAACGTTTCAGTACATAAATTACATTAATCGTTAGTAAATCTGTGTTTCTTGTAAATCATTTACCTATTAAGAGTCTGTCCAGCTATTTTCGATATTTTCTCTCGCAGTCATTAACTTTAGCTGAAAAATACCAAATACCAAAATGTCCTAAAATTCCACTAGTAAATTGATTATTTGTACGATAATGAATGCTTATTATTTATTGACAGTGTTATTTCGAACCTGGTTTTCCTTAGAAAATATTTTAATATGCAATGAGAATTTCTTCCTCAGTAAACATGCTACTACTAAACATGTTGACTTATATAATACAGTTGTTTTGTATGTTAAAACGATGATCAACTTTCTACTTTCACCAGGTTCATATAATTGCTTACAATAAAGACGTTTATAATAACCTGTCGCATGCCCAAAAGTCGCCAAGAGGTGTTGCAATCATTGCGGCATTTTTACAGGTAAGATTAACTATTATGGCACGTAAGTTGTCCTAATTAAACATTATTATACCTATACATGTTCGGCATGTTTAGCTCAGATGATTATTTATTGAGTTATTGCCCTAATATAATGTACGTAGATATGTTCGTCAACGCTACTTTTCAGTTACCGCCGGCAATGTACTGAACATTTACAGGAAATGATTAGTCCTAAATACCTCGAGAATTTTCATTGCATCATTTTCCTATCGAATTGTTCATACATAAAATATACTTCGAGATGTTTTAGGTTTCATTGACTATACGTCAATGAAATTCCACATGAATGATAATAACAAGTCTGGGTGTGCTGGGACCATTTTTCAGTTGGAATTTCCTCTAGCTGGTATTTTGGGATAGCTCTAGACTAAATGTAAAATTTAATTTGTTGTCTGTTTTATTTAAATAGTTAGTCCTTCTCGTCAAACAATGATGACTCAAATTCTCGCAATGTTTCTATGTTCTTTAAAATATTTTATATTAGTCTTTATTTTGTCATATAACTTTTAACTTGTCACAATTTTCAGGCTTCCTTAAAAATGTTCAGTGAACCATTTATTTTTTGCATTTTCTAATGAATGCAATTCCTTTTACAATTTATACAGTTGAATCAATATCACGTTGGTTTCTTTAGAAAGATAAATGTTCAAATTAGAACGTGAAAAGCTTGTTTCACATCTGGTGTTAATGCTAGCTGTATCACTGGTCGCAATACTTGCTGCAATGCTAAAATACAAGTCAAGGCTTTATCATTTTATCTCTGCAAATAGTTTCGAAGACAATTGTGGCATTAGCAAATTACTGAACAAAGCGAAAGAAAGTGTGTTGACCTTGCTTATCCCACAGGCAACTTTCCAACACGTAAGAAAAGTACAGTTGAAAAACAAAACTATTTTGAACATACATTATTCAGCATTTCCTGTAGAAACAAGTCATAACCGACACGTAACCTTCCTTGATGTATGTATAAACCTTCGGAGTAATTAAAACTCTTTTTTAGCAATATTTTGCGGCCAGTAACTATATTGGACTGGTCTAAAAATAGACCCAATGCTTATATTTGGCTTATACGTCAATGCCATAGTTTTGCTGTAAGTTGCGTTACTAAAATTAGTCCGATAATCAAAGTTTGCGTGCATATATAGAAGTAGTTTTTTGGCTTAGCCAGTGTGAAAGTAGTATCAACGTGGGTGGTTATGTTCTGCAAATAGTATGGTTGGGGTTTGATTGAATCACCTTGAATTGCAGAACAATGATTCAGAAGCAGATTATCAACAACTGTTATTGTCTGGTTGGTTAATCCAACAAGCATGTACTTTTGAGTGATAGGCCGGTTGATTAATCTTGTCTGTTCAGTATTTTTATAATTAAGTTAAGTAAAATTCTACGAAATGAATACGTCAGGTTTTTCAAAGTACAAGCAGTAGTCTGTAATGCAGAGTGTAAACAGAGTTAAAGGATAGTCATATTTTGTGAACAAAAAATACTTTTGCTCATCACGTGGTCAGGTGAACATGACACGATTGTTTTTAATCAGTAATCTACATATTGACTGAATATTTTTGGCTGATCAATTGGAGGAAATATGCAATAGTCGTTGAATTAACATTTAAATGCATTTTACAGGTTGCAAAATATGAAAATGAAGATTTCGACATGATATCACAGCTGAGCAAATTAGTATTATACAAAGGTAAGCAGTGAACATTTTTGCAATTTGTTAAGGACACGAACTGTTATTGTGTCAGTATATTTGATATTTTCCAGGCTTGAAATATCTCTTGTACGCAATCTATAATTTGCCATTCTGTGTTATGGTTGGTAACTTTTGTGTACCCGTATGTCTTTTACGTCACTGCCTTATTATCTTAGACTTTCTGTAACTGATAAAGTATCCGGAATCCCGCTTTCTCACGTTATTCCATTCCATCCAAATCATACGTACATGTTGGCTCATTACATATTTCACCAAATCCTTACATAAATATACAGTAGATTTATAATAATAATATGAAAGTGACGTATCACATATTTTAGTAACCAAAAGAATAGGCATGCAAGAAAAACATTGACCGAAACGCACATACAATAACGATAGGACTTTCTACAAAGTCACAGTGCAGTTTAAACCTATTTTACCTAACCCTAACTTTTTCTTGTTTTCTTATAAATATTTCAAGCGGTCAAATGAGACATTTTGATTTCTCTTTTTGCATTTTTTTTAATTTCCAGTCCAGTTTTCTTTGAACAGTGTAATTAATGCAAATGTACCTGTTCTTTACAAACAACTTTGTCGTGATGTGCCCTCATTCAGGCCGACAATGTCAAATCACGTATCCTCAGCAGGTTTTAAGAGTTCAAGCAACTTTATATTTCCACGAGATAACTTATTTCATTCGGGTAAAACACCCGCATAAACAATATCTAATTTCAGTTACTCTCTATATTGTAATATACGTCGATTTCTTATTTGATCTGTATTACAAAAAATAGTAATCTTTTCAGGTCAAAGAGCAAGATTAAAACATTTAAGCCTATTATCATTCTTGCCTAACAGAGAAAACTACATTACATATGAAGGCTCTTTCACTCAACCTGGTTGTTATGAAACGGTCACGTGGATACTTTTAAATAGACCTATTGGTGTAACAAGCGAACAGGTAGGTTGTATTTTCTTTTCCGCTTCTCTTGACTTACAATGTAAATATTGACTCGAAAATGGATCCAATAAGCTCATTTTTTTGGAGACAGCTGCCTTAACATGATGCGACACAATTGATGTCGTTTCAAATATTGTACTACAGCCGAGACACATCAGGAAGCTACTACAAGTGACAAAACATGTGCAAACATTATTCTAAAGTGTCCTTTATTGCAATTCAAACGACAATAGATAGACACAGAGTTACAGTTGTCATACATATTTCATTAGAGTTGCGTAAGAGCCCCATTTATCTGTTTTCCAGACAGTTTTCATCAATACTTCAAAACATGAGAATAGACCATTTATGATCCACTTAAACGTTTGTCATTTAGATAATATATATTGTACGTATTGCAGACTTGATGACGTAACAATTTGAGAAATAATCGTAAAAAGCATAAACGTGACAATTTCGAGGCAACAAATTGTCTAAACACCAGTTGTCTGATTGACTGCCCTCACTGTCCAGATATTCAAGAGCTTAACTCTATGAAAGTATTTCAATGTAAGGGTGTACGTAAAGCCAAACCTAGTAGGGTATAGAAGTATCTGCAGAGCAATAATATGGAGCACATATTACTGAAGTGTTTTATATGACGTCATTCGGCGGCTTCCGAAGCGTCAACCGTGGGATATTGTAAAAGGTATTTAAGGCGTAAATAAAGAAAAACAGGTTGCATCACACGACCATATGAAACAAACTTCGGGCAAACAACCCCCTAATAAAACTGTGTTATTGCCCGGATAAGCAGTAAGCAGTACATAACAGAATATACATATGTACTGCCGTCTCGTGACAAATATATCTCCGTTCGGAGACATTAATATAGAAAAAATACTTAAAGGGCCAGCGGGAGTCACAAAACCTCATTGTGTCTTATTTTTTCTGAGCCATGATATATTAGCTGTAGTCATGACAAAGGTTATAAAATCTTGTTTTTGACAAGAGCAACGAGATCTTGCTAATTACTTCGTACTGTCGTTATGCCACACAAGGAATTTATTACATCGCTTATGGCATCTAACGAACTGGGAAGCATGTTACATTTACCTATTGTATTTCTTACTATTAACCTCTAGCAAGCGTCTAACCGATTTTATCAAAGCTTAAGCTTAAAACTCGGCGCTTGAGTATAAAACAAAAATGCATCTCATTCTTCGATTCTTTTAATTAGTTACGCCGTTTAAACGGACGACATTTATATTCGTGTATAGTCTCGGTCAGAAAATAGAAAGACTTTTTATTTTAACATTTAAGCACATTTTGTCTTAGAATAAGATTAACCATTTAGTGAGTTTGACTCGTGTAACAGTATATACGGTTTTTGCAATGGTTGCAAATGTCAAAAGTACAGCACAGTTAACAATAGAATCAATGCACTATTTCTCGCGCTAACCACAGTCAAACTAGATTATAAAAGTAGGTCAAATGATGTCTTTTTTATACAGTTCATGTTATGGTTACGCTGCAGGAATCATTGCGAATCGCAAGTCTTCCCCTATTATAGTAGCGTAGCTGATTTTCCCTTAACATATTTATTTCCCTATTGTTAACAAAGAAAGGGGAAATGGCGATATAAGAACGCAGAGATATTAAAATCCGATCGAAAGAGAAATTGTAATGCCAAATTGCAAAACACAAGTGTATTACACATATATTTGTCAAAAGTAAAGAACTTCATCTTCTTAATGTTATCACTTTAAAAGCTTCAGTGAGCTTAAGTCACCCACAATTGATGTATACTAGATAATAAATGTAACCTTTGCTTTCCTATGCTTTATATTATGTTATATCCCTGACGTTTATGTATACATTATTGAAATAAAACCTACATACGGCCGCATCATCTTTCCTCCGTCGTACTAGTGAAACAATAAAACAGGCGATCGGTGCAAACATCATGTCCATAAATTCATTTTATATCAAACTTGCAGACACAAGTAATTTGCGTAAAAGCATCGTATTGGCCTGAACGGATTTATTGCTTTACAATACTACGTTCTGAGAATCTGTTTAGAAACAAATTTCATTGTGATGTTTTTTTTTTATAACAAATGAGGTTATAAGAGGTGTGTGGGTTTCTAGAATATCGTATCGCTTCTAAAAGCTAGACGTTTCTTCGGTACACTGTTAAAGTTTCTTGAGGTTATCGGGCAAAGCAGAAAAAGATAACTCTACTTTTGCTTATAAATACCTACTCCAACAAGAAGCGGACATTTGGGGTGGTTTGAAAACTGTACGGGAGGGGCTTAGTCGTACACCAGGCATGATTTGCACCTTTAATTTCTACATTATGTCAAAACCAATGTTCAGCGAAAACTTTTGAATACGGACTTAGATATCTGTTTTTATAAATGTATTTGTAACAATTAGATAGGTCATATTAGTGTATTTACTGAAATATATGCTACGGTCCTATAAACACACATTGAAATTAGCTGAAGTGTTTATGACCTTTCTGCTAAACTCTCCGTATGCCTCGTTGTTATATAATAATCTAGCACACCTGTTAAGTACGTAAATAACGAAGCAATATAATTATATTGCATAATTAAAAGTTTATGGCAGTAAACACGCAATCATGCTGTTTACGTTGCATCCCTTCCTGAAAACCGTGTAAAAAATTGCAACAGCGGTTCTAAAGGCGTTGCTACTATCCGAAACTTTTTTCGTTACATTTTCATTACTTTTTAAACCTTTTCCCGGAAATAATACATTATAGCGCCATTTTTACCGGAAATACTACATTTTGTTCATTTTTTGCAGCTTGAAGTATTACGCAATCTACGACAGCGAGACATCAATAATCCTCAGTCATTCATGGCTGACAACAGACGTCCAATAATGCCTTTAAATCGACGCACCGTCAGAACAAATATTAATTTTGTGAGTAAATTTTGAATATTGCTTGTTTATCATGTAGTTTATTATAGATACAAAATTAATCGTTATACACTACAGAGTAAATGTACTGTTTAAGGCATTTAAAGTTAATAAGTTAGAAATATTTTATATTGTTTAAGTTGCAGTCCCAGATACGAGGAAAAGGTTACAATCAATAGTGTTCGGATAAAACTCTCTGCCCGCCGTTCGTTGCAACAATTAAGATGAGGTATCGAGAACTGTGACCGTTCAAAATTTACATGCGTATTTTGGACATTAAGTGCAAGGACTGTGGCGCAATAGACAAACATTTTCTTCACTAAACTGTACTTAATGATCGGGAAATGTTGTTTTTTTTCCTACATATGAAATTTAAGCAATAACAACCAACATAGTGAACAAACAGTTGTTACTTAAAACTACAGAAATACACTGAACCCATGTGTGGTTACCGCTGTAACAGGTTTTTAAAAAGTTTACTCTGTTTCCAAATAAAATGAAATTTGAGTAAGACATAGTTTACATAGCACGTTTAGAAAACAGTAATCAGTCAAATAAAACGACATTACATTTTGCTGTAACGGATTTTATCACAAATATTCTTTCACACAGAATGCTTTAATCATTCCGCAATCTGAAGACGGTTGGTCGTTGCTTTGCATCAAAGTGCTCTCTGAAACTTTTTACCAAGTTAAGTCTCTTTAATGCTAAAATCATGGGTTTTTTTATCCCAAAATTACAATTGTAAATTAAAGCCTGTTTTACCGAGAAAATTTCGATTAAAGTCGACGGATGCCTATTAAAATTGCATGATGTTTCAATTAGCATAAAGGAAAGTGAGATTGAGCATTAAAATAAGGTGCTTGGCTATTTGTCGCGGTTCAAATCCAAATATCCGTCACCGAGGGTAACTGTTTTGGCGAAAACGAGGCTCTGCCGAGTTTACGCAAACCAATTACCCGAGGTGACGAGTATTTCCATCTGAACAAAATGTCTCATAATAGAGACATTTTCTTGCATACTGTCTTTTACTTTAGTAGATTTCTAAATGCACACTTATCAGAATAATGCATTATCATAAAAAAACGGTAATCAGATGTTGTGTTTGTCACAATGTTTATAACGTTACTTCACAAGTAATTCACAAGAGTTGATTTTCCGGCATTGGTAAAATCACCGGAAATGCCGATCCGATATGCAGGAACTTGATAGTGTGAAATCAGTATAATAAATGGCAAGGTCTGCATTGACACGTAATCGAGTATTGTGTCATGTCTTGCATAAGAAACACATTTATTATTCAGGTTAACTTAGCGTTTCTGTTTTGTATATATTTTCCACATTCTTACCGTAATACTAAGAACGTTTTCCTTGTTATTATTATCACAGACACAAGTTTATTGCAACCTCGCTCATTCTCTATAATATATTTCTTTACAACATTAAACTGTATAAACTTGCAAGGAAAAATCTTTTTTTAAGTGCAACAACTATTAACATTTATGAAATTTCCTATTTACTGGTTCGTTTTAAGATAATTGGATAATGACGACAACACTGTTTTGGCAATTTATTTCCGTCTGCGATATTGTACTTTACATGAAGCATTTAAGTTCTTTACTGAACGTTTAACGCATTCCCCTTTTAATGCAGATGAACCAAACTTTTCATAGGTCTCTTAAGCAGGTGAATTTATTTGGAAATATATGCTTAATATACACTAGTCTATCGCGGCGTTCAAAGTTATGCGTGTAAATGCGCCGAAAAATGTTGAATTTTATTGCTGATGGCAAAAGCTTTTTTTAGAGTCTCTTAAATTAATATGATACTGTTTCAACAATAATCTGTTGTTTGATTGCTTCATGTCTTTCTAGATTGATATTACAAATTAATTTTGCATTGTTTTGCATTAAAACAGTTTTGTGACCGTTTTATTTGCCGGAAAACCGCTGGAGAAATTTAATTTAATGTTGCGGCTGTCGGAAAACGGTATTTAATTTTAAGGCATTGCTTCAGGAATTCATCGCACTTGTCGAACACAGAGAGTTTTAGTCAAATTTAAATGACAAAATGATCGAAATCCACTTGTGCTCGAAGGAAAAAATTCAATCACTCCATTATTTGATAATTGTGCCAGCGATTGCGTAAATATGCAATTAAAATATATTTTATTTGGTAGTACGTTTTAAAAGAAGCATTTATGAAACAGTTCAAGTCTTTTGGTGTTCATGTTGACTTAAAGAGATGTTAAAACCCTCGGTTAGGATATCTAACATTTCAAGGAACAATCTTGAGTTCTGTTCACTCTGTTCAAATATAATCCCAGTGTTGTAATACATCGTAAGAACAAGAATTTTCAGATCGTAAGGACATATAGCATCACTTATATTTAACAAAATGGAATCGGAACGCTTATAAACTAACATCTTCAGATTTTACAATTTGGTTTAAACCTCAAGTTAACAATACTTAAGGTAATTGAATCTTACAGTTTATTATATGTTCTTTATGACGTGTTTGTTCTGTACTTTGTAGTGTATTTGGTTGTTGTTTGAATGTGGTGTTCTGAACTTGCTGCGAAAGCGATGCCTTGATTGTTGCTTTGACATTATAGCTCAAATGTGTACCTGCTGCTTTGACACTGTATGTGAGTCTAGATGCTGTGTTTAGGGATTCTTAGGTTATGACCCTGAGGGCATACTCAGTTTAGTGACGAGTTTCTTTTACGCATTGAAATATATCTGTCAAAGCTTTTATACAACATCAGATTGTATTTTTAGAACCTGGCAATAAAGTATTACCAATTACACGTATGAAGTTTTTAGCAGCCAACTTTTACATTAATAGCAGTTCATGAAATTTAATTTATTTGTAGAAACGTGGATGTTCCATGGAACAGGATATGCATTATCAACGTACGTATTCAATCTTCTCGGATTACGTCTTGTGAATAACCAGATGCACTATACATTGTACTAGACCGATCTAGAATAACCAAAGCCCCGTGGTTTCTTGTTCACTTTTACGTTCTTTATTCATTTAAATTAATTTTGACTCATTATCTTGGTTTAGAACACCTGATGCTCTTTAATACTAGTACACAATATCACCAACAACGATCTGTCTCATTCGGGTGTGCCACTCTGCATCTCAATATTTTACGCATTTAGATTTGTATCTTAATGAAATTGTATTCATGAATTATTATACAACCTGTATATGCTTACACCATTAGTATCTTATGTTTCCATTACCAACATAATTGTACTTATAATGTTATAAAGTAATAATGTTCATATTTGTGTCGATCAACTGTACGTGTATCGCCTGTGATATGGAGGCGGGTGCCAGCAAATTGAATGTCTCTTATATATGTTCATGCTTATGTCTAAAGATTGTTTTTTTTGTTTCAGTGAATAGCAAACTGAAGGTAAAGAAATGAAAATAGCAACTGTCTTCACGCCGGCCAGCATTTTAGAAAGTAATGAAATATTGTGTAAGCAATAAATGTACGACAGTCAAAGGCATACAGGATTTATTGGGAATCACGTGACTGTGGATTGTCAGGAGTAATGTTATGTTGTAATTTAGCTACTTCCTACAGGCTGTTAAACAGGGAATGTTGTGATATTAAAATGACTTGACAAAAAACCAACGAAAGTTACAGAAATAACCTACATAGCTACAAATATGACATCCGAAATGCTGTGTCAGTGTAAATGGTGTTATTACAAGAAACGTGTTGTGGTTCATATCCAACAGATCTCTTACATGGTAAAGACAGACGGAAGAACAATAAAATATGTATTATGTGTGTTACATGTGTATATTCTTCATTTCTGTTCTCATACGCGTCTAGTTTAACATATACAGCATCAAACATATTGTAATAGGTAACTGTACATATAATGCATTTTATGCAAATTAAAATATCTTAGATATATGTTCGTCAAGCAGTAACGACAGAACAATATAGAATTGCATTTTCTAATGCAATAATTATGTTTGTTTAAAACTGGTTAACATATCATGTATTACTCAATAGTAACATGATATATGTTGTTTATGTCATCAATATCAAGTTCCCGATGGAGTTATTGTAGAATCGCAAAAACAAAGCTATTCGTAGTATGCTTTATGCTTTGCAAGTCCTATGAAGTATAAATATTTAACCGTTGCTTTAATAATTTGTAGTTGTTTTATGCATATTAAATATCAAAATGGTGCTATTTTTAATTTTGAAAATAAAATTATTTTACTGTAATTTCGTCTTGTTCATTGGTACTTTTACATTACAATTAAAAGATATGCCAATATCAATCTTCACTTAATACAGATCAAAGGTGTTTCGGTGATTTTGTCTATTGGTATCCGACGATAAAGAAATGCATGAAACATGTCTTATGTGTGTGTGTGTGTTGGTGGTGTGCACTTCTGGGTGCTGTGGGGCTCGTTTTGGGGAGGCTGCGTTTTTGGTACGTGGCATTCCCTGTTTGATATTATTTTTGTTTTTATGTACCTTCTGTTGCTGACCTAAATAATGTTCATCGTATCGGATAGTGTCCTTGAACTTTGCTATGGCGAGCTATCAGAAATAGCTATTTGAAAAAAACAATTCATTTTTGAAATGTGGGGACCATGGTTACATGTGTATAATGTCAAATTGACATAGATACTAAAAACAAGAACATTTCTCTACTGCAGTGCTTGTGCTACAAGGCATTTCAAGAACCTTTAGCATAGCACATGATTTCATTTTTAATGAGATTAAATCAAATAATGAATTATACATACGTGCTAAGCGAAAAGTAAATGTTTGCCTGGCGTCATTAAGGCTACATGTAGTTAGAAAATTGTGTCAAAAAAGTACTTTAATTTGTTCAAAAGATGTTTCATTCACATTTGACAAACATCGTGAAAATTAGTTGAAAGACTGATATTGACTGAATCATAGTTAAGGCGAGGAGCAGATCCAGCTAATACACCGAACAAGGTATGAAATATCTGAGTTACTCAACTATTTAAAGATATAGCCAAGCACCAATGAAGTCGCTTTAAAATGACTGGAAATACTGAAACATTCCCATATTTTTAAAGATCATTAAACATTGCGTTAGAGATAGAATTTGACTTTTTAACCTACGTTTCATAAAAATGTTTCAGCAAATTGTTGTTATTAATATCATATCGTCTTTTCTCTAGAGTCGTAAAATATCGAACGTTATTTAAAGCTGCTCGCTCTCAGATTTTGGTAAAAAAATTAAGTTCTTAACTGTATGACAATAACATATTTTAGAACATATAGTCCTATAAAAAAGTTCCAGTATAATTACTTTCACGTATATCTGTAGATTTGAAATTAAACGCTACCAAATAATAAAGTGTTGCAAACGCTTTTGAAATTCCAATATAAATATAATTATAGTGTAGCGATGCCGTAAAACAAATATTTTCAATCGATTTTTGCAAAACCCTTCCTGGATTTTTCCTTCTTCTGTGCATTTTTAAGCCTTTAGTTTTATATTCATGTATAAGTATGTCATTTTTGAAAAAGAAAGTTTCCCAAGCCAACTCGGAGCGAGCAGCTTTTAAAATGTTTCCGGAAAGTTTCGAACTAGACTGTTCTGCGCTATAGCTCCCTATTAAAAATTAATTCCTTCAAAATGATACACTAAAACATAAAATGTAAAAGTAATGGCTAGAATCAACAACAAAAGTAAAATCTAGGTCGCAATTTGAGAAAATCTGTAGGAGAGGTTGGTTTTCTTGGTTTCACGGCACCACTACACTTATGTTTATTTTAGAATTTCAAAAGCGTTTGTAACGTTGTATAATTCGGTTGCGCATACTTTCAAATAGACAGATATTCTTTACAGGAATTTATACTAGAACCTTTTAATTTGCCTTATCGTTCTAAAATATGTTATTCACGGACAGTTTGACGAACTTAATTCTTTCACCAAAATCTGAGAGCGAGCAGCTTTAAGATATATGACAAACCATCGATGAATGGCATCGCAGTCAAAAATCATAAAAATATTCAAAAATAATTATTCAATTGGGATACCCCGAGAATGGATGACAATTGCAAATGATCTCACATCACAAACAGTAAGAACGATAATTTCAATTTTATGTTAGTGAATGTTGTACTTAATTAGAAGATTGCACTTCATGTACAGCTGCTACTCTAATTAACTTAAAAACTAGCTTCTAAACTGATGCTAATATTGCTACATGTATAGGACTGAATGACTAATACGTTTCTTTCTTAAAACATATCATTATGTATTTGTCTGTAGGAAAGATATTGTTGCAAACAAAAATTCCATGTTGCATTCTCGGCCAAAATTACTCTTTTTAAAACATATCTAAATTCTTAACATTATAAAGAACGGGTTTTTTTCTGAAATTTCGAACAAGTGCTTAATGTACTCAAGGACGAAAAGACAGAAGGAACAACACAAGAAATTGGTAAGTAAAGAAATATCTCGTGACGAAATCTGTAACGACGGTTTAAGTCTTTCTACAGTGAACAATTAAGATGTTGGAGACACATGAGCCACTAGTGAACGTTTTCGAATGTAAAACAATCGAGACTTCCTCATTAAGGTGACCATTACATTTGGGGTAAATGTAATGTTCCAAAATACAATTTTCACTGTTTAATTAACATTTTTCTATTTGTCATTCAAACTGTAATACAAATGTAATTGTCAATCTAAGCTGTAGTTTTTATGTGCAGATTTACAACAATTAAGAAAGTGTGAAATTGATCATCTAAACCACAAAGTTAAATGGGAAGTGCGACCTACATGCAAGGCATAGTTACAGTACGACACATACTTAAAACCTTGGAAAACTGAATGGCCATTGAAAATAATGTGACATCGGTAACAAATAAGTGTAGACATGTAATTAGGATTCTAACACAAGCGGCTGCTTCTCCTATATAAACATATAGGGAAAAGCCTGTATTTTATTTTACGATAAAATACAGCACGTCTTTACAAGGACGACGTGCGTTAAATGACGTAACGACGTGACATATGTAAACATTCGTATTTCGTGTTTTAAGCTTACAATAAAGTACTACTACGTGTTAAATAAAGTTCGGGATAGTTTTCAAAGAAAGTCCATGTAAGAATCGAAATAATGAATTGTTCCCTATATTTTATCGTTGATTAAAATACAGCCAGTCGTTTGGATGCACAAAATTAAATCACTCGTGCTACGCACTCGTGATATAATTACTACGCATCCTAACTTCTGACTATATTCAACGATAAAATACAGGGAGACATTTATTATTTCTTAAATGAAACATACATTAATAGAAGCTAAAAAAGCTATATATAGATAGATTGGTTTCTTACAGTTATGTTGATGTTTTGTATCGTACTGGAATCATTCTTTTCCATTACTCTTGAAAAACATTACTATATCTACAGAGGACTGTTTTCTGTTTAGTTACTATAAAGTCCTTGTTATAGCAGAATGATTACTGCTAAAATATGTGCAAATAAATGTTCAAATTGATATAGAATAGTTTGATTTCATTACTTTGTGAACTTTGATCATGATTTTTTAGTCTGTGCATAATAGTGACACCCTGTGTAAAGTGTCCGGCTCCGAGCTTATTGCTGTAGTTGTTACTTGAAGACAATGTTTTCTTTTAGCTGCCTGATAATAATTCTCATAACAAATATGTATCAATATTTATCCAAACACTAAAGTATATGATGCAAATAAATATGAATTTCATGTAAAATACTGTTTTCGCAATCAGTATTACAGGAACTACATACAATATGTTTCCATCAATCGTTTAATATTTCCACTTCAATTAACGCAAGTTAACCTGGGATATATTTATGCACGTGAGCTTTATTGTCGGTATGGATATTGTAGGAGTATGACTTGAGAGCTCCACGCTGGTGTTGAACATGGATTTTCCTACCCCTCCCATCCCCGCAGTCCCCGCCCATCCCACGGAATAGGGTTTAGTAGCCAGCTCGCAGCATAATCTGACTTTGGCACGCACATTTCTGTATTTATCATACTAGCGACTGTACTTGGTTGTGGACCGGTAAAGTTTTGATACTGAAAAAATGTTTGGGTGTTTTGGCAATTAATGAGTTCTTATTCCTTGGTACATGTAATAGCTAAGATGCACATGTAGTGCAGCGTTTGCGAAAATAAAACACAGGTGACTGACGGACCTCAACCCTTGTAAAGGTGTTCTGTTTTATCAATCAATCATGAATAATAATGTAAATGAAATGGATCATATGTGAAAGATATAGTTGTTGTTTTTCCGACTGATAAATACATGAGTTAAAATAGGTTTTCTGAGAATCGGAGTAGATTTATTTTTATGTATGGTATACAGTACCCATTTAGGAAAACATATTACGGTTACCCGTAGCGAAAAATAAAGTTTATGAATGATTTTTGCTCGTTTGAGCGAACTGAAAAAGAGCATAATACAACTGCCTGACGAACGTTAAATACTCTTAATTAATGCAATTTAACTGATGAAGTTGAAATGAAATTTTGTAATATGACACAGGATGGTAATGATGACGGCAAGTGTAAATACAAGTAATGGAATGTATTTAGAAATCTTGTATTTATTTCCCTTTAGACTATGGCAAGCAAGTGTTGTTATTATCCTTTTGGTATGATTGAAGGAAAATGTTGAACTAAAGAATAATTGTATAGATTTGTTTTCCCATTTACGTTAAACAACACCTTTTTACATTTGAATCCCTTCGGCTGAAAAACACAAGTTTAAGTTTTGTTAGTAGGCACTTGATAGTTGGTTATTCAACTATTTATAATCAAAAGGGTAGAAAAACTACGTAATTAAACGCATGTCAATTAAAACAAAGAAAACGATGTTTTATTCCTGAGTGGATATGTAATTTAGCAGCTTGGCATGTAGTTTATATATCAAGAGGTTCGTCTGATCATAAAACGAAGCTTCAATATGTATGTTTTTTATCTTAAACATTTTCGATAAGATTTCCAACAAGCATTTCTGTTTTAAGACAGCTGAGTGAGTGACATATATAGGGCCGACAACTGTGCTGTTCGTTAACCTGAATCATTTCAAATGAAATTGAAATTGAAGAGGAAAAAAAGAATCCTACATCATAAAAGCACCTGTATACATGTAACAGTATATTGAAAACCATATATATAGTTAATCAACTAATGTGTGTTATACATCTCATACTATGAGGTTATAATACATTGTTAAGTACAATACTGATTTCTTTTGGACGAGTACATACCTCTGAAACCTTTATTTAAAGTGGCGCCTTAAGTATTGATGACCAACGTGACTTTTTTGAAAAGGCGACGACCCAAAATCAAACCAAAAGCGTATCGAAAAAGGTAGGTTTTTTGCGATGACTTTCTTAATAGTGAGATAATGTTTTTTTTGTTTTTTTCAGTATAAATCCAGTCATAAAGATTACGTTCCTCGATTTTAAGTACTTTCTCTAAATTTTTTAACTTTTGCTGTGATTATTCGGAAAGTAAAGGTATCGGTTAAACATTGGTCCTTTGATATACCTTAAATGTATATTTAGTCACTCATGTTTCCATTAAGTACACTGCCATGGAACATAAGAAGATTTCGATATAACCATTTACGAAAAAGTCTGAGCAGATTGGAACCAGATTATGTACAGACTTAAATACAAATAGTCTGTGCAGATTATGTACAGAAAATATTCTGGTTCATTGAAACATAGTCGAACCAAAACATTTTTTCACAAATTTGGCGCCTTCTGGCTGCATAAGATTTTAAATTGACATGATTCTTCTATAGTATATAACTACTTATTGTTTTTATAAAGACCATATTTCTTAAATATGCTTCTTGTTATTTTTACTGTCGGGTAACCTCAAATCGTGATACCGGTCATTTCTATATACATGTGTCGGACATATCTACACAAAACTTGCGCTATGCTTTGTTTTCTGACGTCCTACCACGGAACCACCTACAGAAACGTCAAGTTACTGTCAGTGGTAAATAATGCTTCGCATAGTGCTTAGAGGCGTATTAAAACAGTTTCCTTTTTAGGACTTTGATGAAATTATATAAACAAGATATGACGTAAACCTACTTTGTAACATACTAGTACATCGATCTTTCACAAGAAGTCCTTGTACAACCGTTTAGCTTCTTGCTCAAAATTGAATATTGTAATTATATATTGTATTTGTAAATGCGTTTATATATGAATAAATAATGTTTAAACTAAGAAGGCCTTCTAGCATCCGATATTTACAGTCACGACCTTGGATGACTGGTTTCAAGGCTGATACTTAATTTACGCAATGGTAGGAAAATGTACATTCTTATATGACTGGAAACTCTTAAAGGCAATATAGACTGACATATGTTTACTGTAGTGTTGTTAGTATGGGAAAATATCGTGGTAAATTGTTCAAAAATACAGGAAGTGATAAGTCTGTAGTTTT
>JAFMSR010002042.1:0-24921 GCA_022818135.1 Saxidomus purpurata | reverse complement strand
TGTTTGTCCAAAGCTACGGATCTGGTTTTCTATCGCCTGAAAAAAGTAAATGAGTCTGTTGGTAAAGAAGAACTATGTGTGTCATAAATTTGAAATCTGGTAACTGGTTTCTGAGAGGTTGTTCTAAATACATATATTACATTCAATGAAAATAATAACCAAATCAGGAAAGCTTACAAAACCCTTGGAAACGCCATATTATATATATACAATCACAATGTAAGCTTACACTGGTTAGTTAAATCCATTACTAGTTTTAAAATGCATATACCGTAAGATTATAAAGGAAACTGGCAACAACAATAATGGTTAATGTTACCTCTTTCATAACATGATCCGACATCGACTCCAAGTTAACGCTGCCTTCATATGTGAGGTAATAAAACACATTGGTTGCTCTGATAGCCTCAGGTCCTGTAGGAAAAAGAAGAATTTTGTTTTCATTTTCAATTAAATAAGCATGTATAAATATTAAGAATACATACAGACTTTTCTCAACATCCAGGAAACAAATTAGTGGGGTCAGTATACAAATTTTAAGCTTTTTTACATGAGAAACGTTTACGGTATTTCAATGAACAATAACTGGGGTCTAATTTCACAGACAGTGTTTATTTAGTATACCGGTAAGTATATTTTATCTCTTGGGGTTCAAAGCCAGTTCTGGCAGTATTCTTCTTTCAAAACAACTGCCAAGTTTCTAACATAAAGAATAGAGTTGTCACATTTACATGTGTGAACAGAACTGTTTAAATTACAACAGGTACATGTATATAAAACAAATGATCTGTATACATAATCTAGACATGGAAAAACAGTTATAACATTTTATATGTTTGAAGAACAAACTATAACAATTATAAGATCATAGTATAGAAACACTCTTTATCAGTAAACTCTGGATATAACAAGATCTGGATACTAACAACTGGATATAACGAAAATCTGGATATAACAAACAAATTTCCTCTGACTGATTTTTTTTTCTTCCTTTATTTAATATTAAAATGTTGTATGGATAAAACAAACTACAGATATAAGGAACACATTTAAGTGGTCCCAAGGAGTTCCTTATAAATGGAGTTTACTGAAGTTTCATTCTTGATAGGGTTCCGTAGTTTTTATGAACTGCAATGTTCGAAAAGTTATAGAACTATTGCAACTGAATGGTAAAATGATCCAAAGTGATCTCTGGTCATTTTATATTAAAATGGGGTTCAGTGGTTGAAAACTTTGCCTAAATGAATTGTTAGCGTGTAAACAGATCTGCGTAGTTTATTAATATGAGTGAACACATGTAAAAAATTCTGTAAACATAACAGCCGTAATAAAGAGTCAGTTTGGTAGTGGGGCTCAAACCTATGACCCCTAAACAGTGCAAGAGTCAGTGACCTTATCAAGGGAGGCTGGTTATGGAGAAAAAACATCATGATTACACATTTTCAACAAAAATATGTCATGATAACGAAGCAGAATTAGTTACAAGGAAATTTATAATGCAAATGAAACGCAGCAACAAACCTCTCTGTTTATATCCGAAGATGAGATCTATCCAGTGATGTAACTGACAGGAAACAAACTCCGATTCCAAAGCCTGAAAAATATTATTACCTGCGTAATATACATGTACTGGTTCTTTAACATTTTTCAGGTAAGGCATGGACCACAGAATACTGAAAATCTTTAGTTTTAATGTTTGCAATTTGCCAGACAGACTGATTTGTGGATCATAAATTGCAAATTTCTATTTAAAGGAAGTAAAACCCTAATGAAAAATACTGTATCAGAGGTAAGGAAATATTTATCTGCATACACTTCTAAAAATTGCTTGGGAAATACATCCCCTAAAGTGGTATCTCATACAGTTTCTACCTTTGACCTTCAAGCTGTGGCCTTGGTACTTGTACACAACACTTTATCTCAATGTGCTGAACATTTGTGGCATTCATTTTAAAATCCTTCAATTATAACAGAGTTACAATGAGGTCATGAACATGTGCCATATATACAGGATTTCTAAAACCTCTGACCTCTCAGTGTGACCTTGACCTTCAAGGTAAGGACGCAGTACTTGTGCATGACACATCATCTCCATGTGCTCAACAACTGTGCTATTTTATTTTAAAATCCTTCCATGTTTGACAGTGCATGTAATTACCATGTATACAGGACTTAATGACTTTTGAACTCTTAGTGTGACCTTGACCTTTGAGGTAGGGCAGTGGGTCTTGCATGCAACATATCATAACAATGTGCTAAACATTTGTGCCAACTTATTGTGAAATCCTTCAATGTATGACAGAGTTACAGTCCAAACATGAATTTGTGCTTTTTTTACATGATTCCATTTCCTTTAAACTCCAAGTTTGACCAATGGATGTAACGATTTTAATATGTCTGCCTTTTTATTTTATTTTAACATTTGGCCTAATTTTAAGCTTGTTCTAGAAGAGATGTAATTTTTAAGCATGCTGCATACAGAGTGGCATGTCTTCGGTCCAGTCACCTGTATTTTTAAGGACTGGTATATCACTCGGCTTGAGTACTTAATGCTTGTCACTTCTAACACTGAAGCATAATATATCTAATGGTAGGAAACTGAATGGAGGATAGCTCACTATTTATTGCATGTATTTAGATCATATGTCATACCATTCTATTTATTCTAACAAAGTCTTCAGGGTTCTTGGCCCACTTCGGCAAAACCACGTCCTTGACCTCTTCACCGTCTTCCATTTTACCAAACGTGTAGTTGTTGTTGTTCATAAACATCTCAGGTAGCGAAAAGAATTCTGGAATCAGCTCCTACAGGACATGAATATAAAATAGTATATATCTACGTGTTAAACACATTCTGTGTTTCTCTCACAGCTAAACTGGCTTTTTTAAGATGTATAAAATGAGGCGTATTGATTTTATTTCTCTGTGTGAAATGCAAGTTTCAAAACTATTTCAGTTATGTGTGGGCAGATTGTTTATGCTATGGCCATTTCTAGGTTAGACCAGTTTGACACTCCCATCCTCTGCTAAGGTGCCGAGTAGATAGTGAAGCTCGAACTCATTACCCTCAATGAATGAGAGGTGTAGCAATTTTACTAGACAACCGCTTTAACCACTCAACAATGGAGTTGGGTCAAAACATACACTGTTTGCAGACATAAATATGTTAAATAAGAAGAAATAATGGCACTAGATTCTGTTATTTAAGTAGGCTATAACTAGAGTTTCTTCAGTCACTCCCTTTGGGGGTACAATGTTATGACCAATAAAACTAAAGGGCAACACACAGACACATGGACAGAAAGTCAAGGAAAGATCCTAAGTGCTGCCTGTTTCAAAGGCAACACAAAAATGAACAAGTCTGGACATATATTTCCAGCACAACTGACACTGCAACAGAACCCCCCTGAGCTTTTGCAAGCTTCCTAGGTTTGATCCTTACCTAGACAACAGTTTTACTCACCTTAACATCTGAAGTGTCGCGTTGACAATTCTTCCAGGCCTGAGATATAGAGTGGAAAGTTCTATCCGCATGGTCAAACTTTCCACCTTGAAGGTTCAAAAACATTGTTGTGAATGGTTCCTGTAAAAGAAATAGCAAAGGTTAATCTGGTACAATCACCACATTGTAACTTACATAGAATTCAAAATTCTTCCTCTAAATCAGAAAATATACTAACCAGTTCACCTTTGTACAGCAATATACATGTTTACAAAAAGTACCTGGCAATCCCCTCTACTGGGTCAGTCTTGAACAGCATAATTTAACAACTGTTTTGGAAAAGTTTTACAAGGTGCAAATTTTTCAAAAATATTATTTTTGTAAGAAGGAGGTCAATATCAGCACTCAGCGTGCCCATGGTGGTTGCAGGTTCAATCTGCAGTGGGTCATCAACTTACCTTCAGAAAAGATAATAGTTCTTAGGTGTCTAAATAAACATGAAGCTTAAATCATAAACAAGCTAAGTAAACTCACAGAAGTAAAGTGAAGGCTGAAAAAGAATTTCATTTCAATTTTATAGTCCCTAGTCTTAGAACTTGTGATAATTTTGGTGGGAATATATATAGTTTGGCAGTATACATAAACCATCATTATTTCTCTCTCAGAAACTGCCAAATTTCTCATGGAACGAGACATTATATGCAGCAGAGCTCTAACCCATTGCCATCAATCATGAGACGTTACAAGAACAGTCATACATACCACTCTGATAAGCCAGTTTAGAGTGAAAGCCGACGTAGAGTAGTGGGTCCCGTAATGGAACGGGGGGATCTGATCATGTTCCCACGAGTTGTAACGATCCTCAAAAAACTCCTTCCTTGACGGGTTCAGGGCACCAATTGGCTGAAATACAATGTGGTCAATAAACGATCAAGTTAATCTGAATTAAGGTTTCTCTTTTAAGAACACGCTGCCTATCGTCAGCTGTGGAGTAAATAGACAAAAAAGGAGCAATCGCCTACACTATATATTAGCCAAGAGGATAAGGTTACCGGAACATTCTTACATTGTATTATCCCAGCTTTAAAGTAATGCAGACTATGACTACATTACTAGTGAACATATGAAAATAAATCTGATGATGGTTAAATCATAAGTGCTTTTTATCTGTTAATTAGTTTTTGAAGACTTACTTTTGATAGATCTCTAAAATTGTTGGGTTGACTAAGGTCCAGTTCGTCCGAGTCGTAGTTGACTATCACCCATGGGAATACTGGATACTGGTTCAGATCATTGTATGTACGACCTGAAATTGAAATACAGATGTATTTATTGCAGCTGTTTACAACTTTTTTTCTAAAAACAATTTTAGCTATATCATACATGTACAGTCAAACTTGTATTAAGAGACCGCCCAAGGGAAAGGCCAAACCCGGTCGCTTAATAAAATGGTCTCTTAATGCAAAGCATCAGAGACGGAAACCGATTCCCACAAAATTGCACTTATGTCACGTGGTTATTTTCCAAAAATAGCAAAATAGTTTTTACTTGAAAGTACCGAAAGTCGATAAATTCCTGACAATTAACACATACCGACATAAGGATTGATGATGATCCTTACGAGATTTGACACCTCCGTGCCTAATTGGGACGTTAAATTCAACTTTAAAGCAGTCACTTTTCACGAAACGATTTCTTTGCACATAAATGGTCGCCAATTTCAAAAGACAAAAAAGACCGATTATTGGTCCTAATTACTGGTCGGGGGAGAAAAAAGAAGCGCTAATGCAATAGCAAAACAGTGTAAAAACGCTGGGGGATGGGATGGGTCTAAGGGGGACAAAGGTCGCTTAAGACAAAGGTCGCTTAATACACGTGGTCGCATGGGCAAGTTCGACTGTGCATACATGTTTTGCGCTGCTTTTGTAAATACTTATAGCTTGAATAAGGTTTGCTTGGCCTTAAAACAGTTAGATTTTCAGAATACCTTATATATATGAACTGCAATTTTTTGTTGAATCAAAAGTAATGCAAAATTTTCCCCTGAACTTTTTTGTTCCAATAGAAAGACATGTATTTGCTCTGATCAAGGTACGGAAAAGACTTCTGTATGGAAAGCAGAAACTGAAGTACATGTAAACTCTCCATTTACCTGCAATTGTGTTCAGGTACATAAGATAATCAAAGTTGGAAATTTCCCGACGCTGCCATTTCTGAGTCATCGCTGACATCTTGTATAGCTGCTTCCCTGATGCAGAAGACATCCGCCTGAAGTTAAAAATAATAATTTGCTGACCATTGAAATTTCTAAACAGTTTCATGTTATTAATCTGTATTGCACCAGAGCAGGACTTCGTTAATCGAAACTGACTTGAAAAATTTAACAATTCCTCTGATTCTTTCTTCATTAATAGTTACCTTGATTGTGATAGTCCATATTTCACGCCAACTCCAACTCGCGGTAAAGCGTTTATCACTTTCTTCACAGTGGCATGGTCGGGGAAGGCGAACATAATTGCCGCTGAAAATATAATTATATAGTTCTTATACCTACGAATATAATGTCGAGTTAGAACAGTTCGTTACTGGGAGACAAATAGACTTTATGGAATATCATGTATCAACAGAGGTTACTGGACAACTTTGCGTGTAAAGTAAAACTAGTAGTCCAAACAAAGCCATTCATTATTCATAAAATAAAAGGAAGAGGGGATATTTTTAAAGCTAATACTGAAATCGTTATTTCCATGTATTTATAAGGTTTGAAAACTTCTTAAAGAAGAACTTAAAAATGTAGGGGTCTGTCATTTTGCAAATGGATTTTATGTTGACTGTTAAACTTCTGTCATGTTCCAATTTTGTCTGAATGCGATACCAAACATTAGATCTAGTGGAAAAACAGTTATACTGGCAGATATGAACACTATCATATTAAACACCTAATCTAAATATTTGTGTCGATGCAATCCATGATCAGCTGTCTTATGATTATATATGGTAAACTGTTTGTTATTTAATTTGTATAATTTCATTGAGTAGCCTTATTATTCTATTGGAATGATGAGCAAATGTATTCTATATAGCCAGGGGACATGCAAGGTCATAGTTTGTATGAGATAAGGGGAGACCACTCCTTGTGTACTCAGTCATTCCAAACAAGAGTTTGCTCCCATGTCACTCCAAACAACATTTTACGGAATGACAAATGGCAGTCTAACTAGTAACTAAATTGGCTATGTACAGTTACTACATTTTAGGTCCTAAGTCTAGCATCTTGACTTAGAAGTATCTCGTTTTGTACAAACTTCTATACAGCTCTCTAAATATAAACTCTCTGCTAAAAAAAATATTACCTTTATGTAATTTGTTAGTAAACAAGTACTATTATTTCTTAATTTTAGTTACAAGGAGCAAAGGTATAGATAAAAGGTAAAAAATGAAATGTTTAATCTAGCAAATAGGGTCAAAAATCCATGTTTAGGATACAGGCAAAATTTCCAAATTCAAAGAAAATGATGAAAAACTGTTAGTTGTCTGGAAGGTGCCATTTTGTATTTATAAAACAGGGATTTGCAATCTGTTATTTATAGAAATAGTATACCTCTACCTGTATGGAAAAAAAAGAAATAAAATATTTAATTAAAACTTTAATATTCTTCAGTGGACATGAACTACAGTACTTTTTAAACTTAACATGGCACAACGTTCACTTCACGATTGAGCACCAAGTTTAACTAGAGCTATCACTAAATGTGATTAATACCCCCAAAAGACTGCTTTATAAACTGAGAAAGTTCGTAGTAACAGAATACCTTGCAAACAAACTAAAAAGAGATATTGTTGTTGGCAATAACTCTGTAATTTGTCAAGATAAAGTTATGGTTCTTGTACACTGCACTTCCTCTCATTGTGCTTGACCATTGTATGAAGTTGTATTGAATTCCAACCAATAGTTTTTGAATAATGCTCCGGACAAGTAAAAGTAACAAAGGGCAATAACTCTGAAATGAGTCAAGATAGAGTTATTGTTCTTTCGCACTGCACTTCCTGTCATTGTGCTTGACAATTTTATGAAGTTGTATTGAATTCCATCCAGAAGTTTTCGAATAATGCTCCGGACAAGGAAAAGTAACAAAGGGCAATAACTCTGTAATGAGTCAAGATTGAGTTATGGTTCTTGTGCACTGCACTTCCTCTCAATGTACTTGACCATTGTATGAGGTAATATTGAATTCCAACCAGTAGTTTTCAAGTAATGCTCTGGAGAAGAAAAAATAACAAAGGGCAATAACTCTGAAAATACTCTAGATAGAGTTATGGTTCTTGTACACTGCACTTCCTCTCAATGTGCTTGACCATTGTATGAAGTTGTATTGAATTCCAACCAGTACTTTTCAAGTTATGCTCCGGACAAGGAAAAGTAACAAAGGGCAATAACTCTGTAATTAGTCAAGATGGAGTTATAGTTTTTGTGCACTGCACTTCCTCTCAATGTGCTTGACCATTGTATGAAGTTGTATTGAATTCCAACCAGTAGTTTTCAAGTTATGCTCCGGACAAGGAAAACTAACAAAGGGCAATAACTCTGTAATTAGTCAAGATGGAGTTATAGTTCTTGTGCACTGCACTTCCTCTCAATGTGCTTGATCATTGTATGAAGTTGTATTGAATTCCAACAAGTAGTTTTCAAGTTATGCTCCGGACAAGGAAAATGCAACAGACCAACCGACCGACCGACCGACCAACCACCGGGTGACTCCTATATACCCCCCTAAACTTCGTTTTGGGGGTATAAATATGGTGTGCACTACAAGTTAACTACGATTGTGTTTCAAAGTGCACTAGCAGTGCACTTTACCAAATACAAACTGATGAAGCTGCCCTGGCATTGAATGTTTTTTTCCCATTTTATAAGCAATGTATGATATGAAATTCCTCTTCTCAATATTGCTTGACAGATTGCAAATTCAGAAATGTTTTATGAAATCCATTTGTCTTCAATAATACCATTTTCAAATAACATATGTATTATCCTAAACATTGATGAGTATGCAAGTAACTCATACATTTTTCTTCATTTAATAAAACATTGGAAGACTACTTAGATATTCAGTTTTAATATTGCAGAGTTTAGATTATGATGGAATTGATGGTACTAGCATAAATAGGCAGAATAATTTCTACTTGTACAATATCAGCATATTGTAAAATGACTGGTTATCTCAATAGGCCCTAATGTAATAATATTTTTTTTGTAACCAGTCAAAAATCTCAGGTAGTTGATTGGTTAGATGTGAGCTCATTTTCAAATTTAGCCAATCAGATGTGAGAGATGTGAAACATCATGTGGAAACAACATCCATGATATATGTAGACCAATGTCATTCCTTCCTGTTTCTTTGACAAACTAATTGGCACAATAGAACAAATGAATAGCTGAAGCAAAGCGAGAGGAGATTGAGTTTTTTCATGCATTTGAAAGATGATTTCAATAACCATGCATACAGTTTAGAGATTAGTTTCAAGCTTCCTCTCAAAGCAGTGTGGAGCCTGATATTGTAATGCTAGCTTTATACAAAAGCAAAAGTTTCTGTTTATTTTGAGTATTGCAATGTTGACTCACTTCTAACAGTAGTCAATCTGCCTTTATAACAAAAAATATAAACAAGATAGTTTTATGCCCAATGTGTGACCTTGAACTTAATGAGACCCAGTCCAGGGCAGTGTATGACTAACCATTGTGTTACGACACTACTGAAAGTTGGTCAATGCACATAGAAGTTACAGATTGAAAAGAATTACTTCCCAATAACACTATACATTGTGAACCTCAAGTGTGACCTTGACCTTTGGGGGCAGCCATTCAAGTGATTAGGTATAGGCCACATTTTTGTGAAGTTATTTGGGCCATGGATTATGTACACACCAGACAGAAAATGTTGCTACTAGCCTATAGTCTTTTAGAATATATTTGGAACTTCAAGTGTGACCTTGACCTTTTATGTCTGAGATTTGTGCATCAAAACAACAGTCAAATTAAGATGATAATTAAAAGTTTCAAAGCTCAAGCTTGTTGCTTCAAGGAAAAAAAGACCTAAACATAAATATTGACCAAGACATGGTTATGAAAAAAGGGCCATAATTCACACAAAACCAAATGTAGAGGCATGTAAGTTCAAAGACCTAAAATCCCAAAATGGTATCAGTATTTTAGGTCTTTAGTAACTTACAGTTCATAGTTCTTTTATTATGGTGATTTAGTGTTTCAACTTTCAAAGCCATATTGAAATATTCAGGCAAAACTGTACACACTGTACACACCAAATATCTCATCAAGACAAACATCTGACCAATGTTCAAGATGTCTGGGTGTCAATTGTGGCACTTTCTGATTTGACCTAGTGTCCTAGTTTGTGACCCCACGAGACACACGTGCGAACTTGTCATAGAGTTCATCAAAACAAAAATTCTGACTAATTTTTTAAGATGATTGGGTTAAAAAGTGATTTCTTTAGTGCTCCCAAGGTTTTTTGTGATCTGACTGGGTGACCTAGTTTTTGATCCAACATGACCTGGTTAAGAACCTGATCTATAGATCGAGATAGCATTCTGGCAAATTGTTATGATGATTGGGTACAAACTAGCTTCCAGCGTGTTCAAACGGCTTTTTCTATTATTCTAGCTGGTGACCCAACATGATCCAGTTTAGTATCTGACCTTGAGCCCATCAAGACAAATATTCTGAAAATTTTTCATCTTGACTGGGTACAAAGTGTTCACAACTTGGCCAGGTGACCTAGTTTTTGACCCTATGTGACCCAGTAGAAATTATCAAAACAAATTAATATTCTGATCAACTTTCAGGATGATTGGGTTTAAAACATGGCTTCTAGAGTGTTCACAATGCTTTTGTACTATTTGACATGGTGACCTAGTTTTTGACCCCACATGACCTAGATGTTATCACAACATACATTCTGACAAATTTTCAAGATAATTAGGTAAAAAAAAGTGGATTCTAGAAAGTTCACAAGGTATTTCCATAATTTAAACCTGATGACCTAGTATTAACCCCACGTGAACTAGTTTCGAATTGACCAAGAGTTCATCAAGACATACATTCTGACTAATTTTCAGGTTAACTGGTATAAAATGTGACTCCTAGAGTGTTCTCAAGGTTTATTCTATAATTTGAGTTGTTGGCCTAGTTTTTTTACCTCACGTGACCAAGATTCGAACTTGGCCTAGAAATAATCGAGACAAATATTCTAAGAGGAGAGGTTTAGGTGTCTGCCCCTCAAACATGCTGGCAAAATTTCACGATGTTTGTGGATCAAATGTGGTATCTATAATGTTCCCAAGGCTTTTCTCTATATTTCGACCTGGTGACCTAGTTTCAGATCACACGTGACCAAGTTTCGAAACTTCATCTAGAAATTATAAGAAAATACACTGACCAATTTTCATGATGATTGGACGTAAAATGTGGCTCATAGATCAAAAGGCAAATGTGGACAGACAGACGACGGACATCGAGCGATCACAAAAGCTCACCTTTGTGTCCAGGTAAACTATTAACATATCGAGTCTGCATCACAAAACAAATGTATATCACCATTACTATAGTTTGACTCAGGTCAGCCATGTAAGACAGCTTCATTTCTTGCAAGTACGGCTGACTCTCGTTATCTCGAACACTGCTAAGTCAAATTCATACTTATCACAAAAACATTTGCTGGCCTTGTCAGCGTATTTTCAAATAAATTTAGACTGTTTTAGTCGAATTCATTTTTATGTCGACTGTTTTCCACTCGTTCCGTCGACTCTGACTCGACGTCAGTCATCTGTATTACTACCAAATAGTCTCTTGGTAAAGAAATGCAACTTACTTCTGTTGGCAAGGAAAATTTCGATGGCGACACCCTGAAGGAGGTGTCTCCGGGAAAATATGGCTCGGATCTCGTTGAAGTTCCATTTTCCGTGCAGGTAATCAATATAACCTAGAACCTGGAATATAAACAGCAAAAACTTGAAACTAATCGACATACGTCATGGTTTACAACAGGGTCCTTCTATATTAAGGATCTGGTAAACGAACATTATAGTGCATATTAATAAAAGTGTCCATGTTTTTAAGGGTCTTTCTATTTGCAAAAAAAATCTGTGTTACGATAAAGGCCGATTGCCGTTGTTTTTACCATATGAACTTACATAAAGGCCAGCTTTTTCTCTCCTTTTTGTCTTTTTGTGTAGACAATACGCATTGTTACTTATTCATTTATATTTTAAAGCCCGCTGGCAAGCATGCTTTGAAAGAACTACCAAGTAGCAGAAATTCTTGACACGCTAGCGACCGGGTACCAGCAACGGGCGATTTCCTCACGTGAACCGACTTCCGCTTTTTAATTTGCTCATTTACAGCTACAGGAACAAACAGCGAATATAAGAACTCCCTTAAGACTTCTAAACCGGTGTTCAATTTCAACGGCCAATTAACTTTTATCATCCGAATTCTTTTCTTGAAAACGAATCGATTAGAATTACCCACATGTAACTGTAACAGAGTCGGCTATAATTCATTTATAACAGCATAATCAAATTGTTGAAATGAGAAAAGCTCGCCGCTTTTCAAAGAAGTCTGCCGAATATACCACTGGCTGAAACAATTCGAAAAACATTACAAAGACGAGAATATTTCGGTGGCGAGTTAGGGCTCAGGCCGTGCCCCGTCCACTGGGCTGTCTGAATAAACTAAGCAGTCCCTATAGCTAATGAGTTGTTCAGTGCACAGAGCTCGATCGCAGACCACCGATGATTTGAAATAACTGTAACTTTATCCCTGCTACTGAACATGTCTCTTTATGTGAGGAAGTTGGCAGTTTCTTACGGAGGATAGGACCTTGAGTGTAGTACTGGTTCTTCCAAGAAACGATGGTTTGGTAAACCGCTCGTAAAAAGGACCGAAATATGGTTGGAACGGACGTTAAACTAGGTAGATATGCAGGCAAAGGTTACGGTCTTCTAAAACCCACGACTTTAACAAGTCATGAAGATGGCTTCCGCACATTAAATAAGTTCGCTAGAAGCATGTTTCAAAATTAGTAACGGGCGATTCTGGCAATCGGGCCTGGATAAAAACCTTAACCATTTGGCAACGAACTACTTTCATCTCCCTATTATTTACGTCTGCAGACTAAATCATCGGACATGCGCATTCAGAACTCAGTCCCTATCGTCTGCCAAGAAAAAAACTTGCACAAACATGATGAAATACCCATTAGCTTGAAGCTATTTTGTTAATCAAATATTAATAAATTAATGTCCCAATACACCCGGCTTAATCAGAACCATTGCCCATTTGTAGGAGTTTGATTGAAATATATTGTAGAAAACCGCTATTTTGATGGAAGTTAATAGTCCCAAAGGGAATTCAATTTCCATGGAAACGTTTTTTTCTCCAACTGAAGTGAATATCACAATATATTTTTGCAAATTAAGGAAATTGTTTTAAAAGTGACAGTATAATCGATTGTTTCTTTTAAGCATTACACACATTGCATTTAATAATTATGTTTGAGCATATAAACCATTTTAGGCTAACAAGAACATGTATAGCAACAAAATTGTGTGCCACAAGATTGCATAGTAACACACCGAGTATAAATGGTTATGCCTTTTACAAAAAGTTGTTTAATCCGCGAGGAGGGGAGGAGGGGGAGGGGTTATGGCACAGGATTGATAAAAGTTTAAGCATTTTAAAAAGTGTGGCATTGGCCTTTGTGCTTGCGTGCTATTTGCCGTGTCTTGTTGGCGAACATTTTTGCAAAGTTATTTCATCCAGATCTATTAAAAAAAAAATGAAAAGGTTTATTTCATGGATTTCTCTCTTTCATTCCTTTTGTCTGCATTTTGTGACAAATAATTTGTGCAAATCAAATAATTTTAGCTAGTCTGATTGACAGTGTATTTCGGAACTTTAACACATGTACATGAATGCAATTTAAAAAGTGATGGCTCCATTTCAGCAACAAATGTCTTATTTTCTAGACCAGTGGATCGCCAAAATTCCATTTCACGCTGGAGAAACAAACTATCAAAATACGATCCCAATTCAAGCAAACAGTTTCATAAAAGACAGTGAAGTAGCAATTTCTCCGATCAAAATGATTGAGGGCCTACTTTATTTGTATAATTATTCCATCTCTGCTCCGAGTCAACCGTTCCAAAACAAACTTTCTGCGCTCTTCGATCATTTTCCACTGCAAAGACTACCAGCCAATTATTTCCAAGTCAGGACAGGAATATTCCGTAACTATGGCAACAGAGGATTTCCGGGGAATTGGAAATGACAATTATTTCGTGGTATACATGAGTTTCGCGTGACGGCGGAGGAATATCGCCAGCAAGGCACTAGATCAGGCGGTACTATTGGGAGATCTAACTCAATTACATGCCAGACCTGGTATTTTGTTGGCCAGTTTGAAGAGTATTTGGAATAATTGCAGACGACAGCCTCGTATAACAAACATCCTCTGGGAATGATGCAGACGAGACTTCACGCTGCCTACAGATTTCGACTACTGGAAGCTTCTGACTATTTTTTCTTCTTGGAAAGGGAATGAAAATCAATAGAAAAAATAACTTAATTCTGAGAGAAATGGTAACCTTCTGAAAAAGCTAATATACGTTGCTCAGTATTTCTTCCCGAACGAAGTTCCAAGTCTAGTATTAATCATGGTACACGTATGTTTCTATAACTACATGTATTTTATTGTTAAAGACTGACACCTTAAACAGCAATAATCAAACAGTATTAATTAAGGATATCAAACGGATATTTCACTACGGCAGTTGGTATGTATCATTCGCCTTCCCATGTACGCATTCGTGAAAATGACAAACCACTAACCCAGATATAGCTCAGAATAGCAAAATGCCTGTATAAAAAGTGATCTTGCATTTTAAATAACTTTTATGTTAGTATATAACTGATAAATCCATATCATTTCTTCAACTTCGTTTGCTATATAATACATACGTACACTTTTTGTATATCGTGCTTTTGATTCACTTCTTTTAAATATATTTCAGGTACGTAAACTGTTGAAGATCAGACTGTCATATTTCGTACCAAGCTCCATTAGCACTAAACTGACAGCTACATACACTAAACGATAACTCACACAATGTCATCGTCATCTCACATGAAACCCCTACTCTTGTATCATTTTTCTTGAAATTTTACCATTTTTCAAGCATACGATCGAGTACCGTATTTCTTTTAAAAACTGCACTGAAACATACAAATTGAAAATAAAATAAAACTGATCTCTCTAAAAATATTGATTTTCTGTTACTGATAAATTTTACGCGAAAAATAGCGGATCGAGATGGTGAAAAATTGACTAAAACTACCGATAATTCCCTACTAAGATACGAGGAGGCAGACGAAGACTGCCGAACTGTCACAAATTACGCCTAACAGTGGACAATACCTATTTTGGCAATTAAAGGGCAATAACTCCAGAGTGACTGGAAATAACTGGCTGGTTACAGACCTTGGCCGAGATATTAGGCCAATAAACATTCATAGCAACTTTAGAGACAAGATTTGTTAGGGGGACAAGCAAATTCTTAATTTGTCCAGTTTTGGCAATTAATGGGCAATAACTCCAGCGTGACTGAAGCGATTTTCGCTGGTTACAGAATTTGCTTGAGATATTGGGCCAATAAATATTCACAGCAACGTAGTGAAGATAGGTTATGGATTGCTTAAACTGAAACCGAACAACTCTTACTTTGTCTCTCTTTTTTGCTATTAAAGGGCAATAACTCCAGAGTGACTGTGGTGATCCGGCTGGCTGTCGATACTGGTCGAGATCTTAGGCCAAAAATATGCATCGCAAGTCATGTTCAGTTAGATATCGGACAACTTTGCGGACTTGTGGACGCCGCTCGCCCATCCACCCATCCGTCCACCCGCCGCAGACTATCACATAACACGTGACTCGTCACGACGCGCGTATAAAAAAAAAGTATTACAGAGAGGATTCGTGGTCCAGAGGTTCGCACTGGACTAGTCATCCCCTACTACACCACCAAAACTATTGGACCTTTGGTACTATATTTACACAGGGCATTTTAAGGATCAAAAAGTAGAACTGGGGTAATTTCTGTATCTTCTCCCTTCCCCCGAAACCGAAGATACTTAATTCAGGGGCGTTTGTCATAATTATGTGCAACCATTACCAACTATAAAACAGAAATCAAAATACAAGAAAAAACACAGTTCAGTCCTGTGGCGTGTCGAACAAAAGGGTTCGCGTAACAATTTAAATACGGTAACTTAAAATCAAATGACAAACGTGCCCGCATCCTTTAGAGCTTTTTTAACACCTGGACAAAATTACGTGACGACTAATGCGAAAGCATTAAATTTAAGACAGTTAATGAAAAGGTTTCCGTATGACTAAAACTTTTCTACGCTCTCTAGTTACGTGTGAAATATGTATAGCTGCAAAAAACACTTGTGTAACGTATAATCATGTCAGTTACCATCGACAGACCAATTTTTAAAATTGAAATAATTAACTACTATAAACCAGTGGTTCTATTTTTCTTTAGTTAAGAGAACCAATTATAAGAGAAGATCTTGCAACAACTTTTGGAATCGTTGTCCTGATTTACACATATGTCATAAATATTTGACAGGTCTCTTTTTTTCTTACTTTGTAAGAATGCTGGTAACGAAAGATCACTGTATACACAATAATGTAAATGTACAATTTATGTTGAATGTCGGTTCCGAAAAGTGATTTTTTTGCAAGTGTGAAGTTTAATGAACGAGTTCGGATAACCGAATATCCGGATAATCAAAAGCCATACATTTGAAAAGTATGCGCCATTTTAATTTTTAGACATCATTTATACTAATTGTGTGATTTTTGAATTGAAAATAGTAATTTTAAAGGATTTTAAATCAGGACTAAAATAGCAGATAGGTATAACGTTCAATGATATTATTACATATAGAGGTATAACTACATGTAAAGCAAAGTGTAAAGTGATCCTTTATGCAAACTTTTTTTAAAGCCTCGCACTAAAAACCCAAAACAAAAGAACAACTTCAAATTATTTCACCAAGTTTCGAGTGTTTCCCGAAATAAAAAGCATCTGATGTGCGGTTGTAACCCATTAGAGGCTCGAACCATCAACTTCCGTTTTTCAACTTGAAAAAAACACACACACACACACACACACACACACACACACACACACACAAAAAAAAAAAACAAAAAAAAAACAACAACTAAACTTGGTGTTCAAAATCCAGAATAAAAACACATCAGTCTTTTCCTGTACGATGTTTCAAGAAAAAAAATGTCCAAAGTGATCAACACAATACGTGAAGATTCGGATACTTTATCTATATAGTAGCATGTAAATATGAGATAGGTATCACTAGGTGCGATCACTCAATCAATACAATATCTAATTGGTGTTGACAACGAGCGGAAAACTAACTCGGTACAGATGACACCTTTATGGAAATAATCATAGATACATATCATGATAGATAATTAAAGTGGTTAAAACAATAGACTGCATGTGGGTGGTCGCAATCATAAGGTTTTGTATTGGTCAGTGAAGGCCAGACAACGGATTGATTTGTAAATAAGCTTAAAGTGGCTCCAGTTTCTTCGTTCTATACGACCACAAACGACCCAACTCCATAAAATAATATTAAATCTGTCCACATTTGATGTAAGTTTTTCACGTGTGAATATTTCTGTGGTTTCATACCGCGAATTCCAGAGAATATCAAATATAGAGGACAATCAAATAATCTTAATAACTGAATGAGAGATTTTTTAATTTTCTGCCCGTTCAAGACTTCAGTATGTCTACCAAACCAGTGTATGAATAATGAGTTAACTGACGTTTACAAAATTTTGGCGACAACTGTACAGATTATGAAACAAAGTGGCCTTTGCTCGCTGACTGCCGAGGTGAGAGGACAGTTGTAAATTTACAAAATTTTGATTGAAAACAATTAGGGTTTTCATTATCAAATCATCAATGTCTCACTTATGACAACGTCCAGCGCCAAAATTTGGCTGCAGTGTGACAGTCAGTGAAACGCTACCATTTTTATCGTGATTATTAACTTAAAGAACATACAATGTATTATTATTTTGCAATTTTTGTGTTCTTGGTGATGATACAAACTGTCTCGTCGACATTAATGATACTGCCAAAAAAAAAGACATTTTGTAAATCGTAAATTTACAGTTACTCATTCAGCCTCGACAACAACAACAACAACAACACATTTACGATGAATATTTACTCAATTTAATTAACCCCAGTTGTAAGAATTCTCCGGACAGGTAGAAGAAAAGCGGAATGCAGGAAGAGCTTTGGAATCGCAGTTTGAGACTATCCCCAGTTTTAACTAAAATAATATTTTATAATTACATATAGAACTCGTAAAATCAGGAATGGGTTTTAGAGTATTCCTGGTAAAATTGAGAAGAAAAAAAAAACGGGGAAAATATTGATATTATTATTTTGCATGTGTGTCTCTGTCTGACTCAAAGGCCAAAAATTATATACATGTATTCAAAATGTCGCCACTGTTACATCTCTGCTGTCAAAATATGAAATTTCAAGCATGTCTAGTATTTGTTTTTATTACCCGTAATCGTCACAGAGACCGCTATGATGTAAGAAGCGAAGACTTCCGGTCTATGAGGGCCGAGTTCGATTGGTAAAATATGACTAATGACCTGACTGACATTTACAAAATTTTGGGCGACAACTGTAGTGACTGTAAAACAAAACAGTCTTTTGAAATGACTAGTTATCTAACACAGAGATGAAAGCAGACGTTGTAAATTTACAAAATGTTAACTTAAAACAATTAGAGTAATTTATAACAACTGACACAGACAGACTGGGCGCCTTAGCCCGGGTCTGGGTCTTGAAAAACAACGATTTCGGTAGTTAGACAAAATGTCTACGACGTGCAACAAATCAATAAGAAAACTTAAACACACTAAAAGGAAAGTTGTCTGGGAAAATGACAGCAATACAGACAAATGCATCTTTTTCAAAGCTACAGAAAATTCTTAATTCATAACAAAATTTATAACAATATAACCTTAAAATATGACAAATGGATACAAAAATAAAAAATCCACAGACGTCTGGCAGAATAAGAAAACAAAGTATTGAATAAATTGGATACGGCTTTACAAGAGAAAAGTCCAATCGATTCTTTCCATCACATTATTAAAACCTCATTCTGGAATAAATATTTATAATCAAAATAATCAGAATGGAGGCTATTAACAAAGTCTGATGAACGTGACAACACCTGTACCTACGGTCGACGTGTGACCAGTAGTAAGACTAACTGAACAGCCGCCTTCTACCTCTATGGCTATATTTAAAGAATAAAGAGGAAAAGACATTGGAGACATTAATCCGCTATCGCAGAAAACATACGGGTATCATTATATATCTGTCAATATTGGATACCTTTTTACTGTGCTACGCTTAGTTTCCAGAATGACTAATCAATGTGTTTTTACATTTCAAGTCCTATATTACAATTTCTTAGTACTGTTCATAAGGTGCAAATGCAAGCAAAAGCAATAACTTGTCTGGAAATTGTGCTATATTTTCTAGATTTAATCACTATTTCTGCATTGTTTTTGCGAAACAATTACACTTGATGCAAAATGTCATATTTTTTTTCATTGAATAATCGCCTTATAGTATAAAGATATATACAGGTCCGTGGCCGAAAGCTCACCGTGATTTATTACGAAGTAATACATTTTAAGTGAAGCGCACTTTTACAGCCTTTTTTGTAATAACAAAAGAACAGCTAACAGCCGCCAGGAACGGAAATTATAAGCGTATTTGTACATGCAGAAAAAGGTATGAGTATTAAAGGTAATTAACCGCAATTTGACACTTGTATCCTATAGTTTTGTCTTTCTGGACTCACCCAGTATCATTTATTTCGCATTTTACACTAATTAATAAAGTTTCTTTGACGCGCATTTGTTAAAGACAAATGGTCAACATGTTAACTAAATGGATTTCATAATTAGAGAATGCAATTAATGACTACCGAAATTGGCCACAGAAACTTTTCTCTTTTTCATATTTTTCTAGTGACCGCAAAAGACATGAACATATGATGCACGATAATACAAATCCGATATTTTACTGTAAAAGTTGTGAAATTGATTGCATGATTCTGAAACTTGATAACAAAATTTTCTTTTAAAATCAGCCTGCGCCAATGTACGAATTCAAACGTTTTTTTGAGTATCGTGATGAAAAAGACACGCGATCACTGAGTCACGTGACCTATAGCCTGGAAACCGGATATTCCTCTAGAGTACATGAACTGTCAATGTTGACAGATACAGATTAGCAGAAGTCCCCGTGAGCCCTGTTCTCTAATAATTCTGATAGAAATGCATGACCAAAAAGCCTGTATTTGCAGTCGGGAATCTAACACTGTCACATGAACACGATACTTAGTTTTGTCACGCGATAATTCGTTGTAATACCTTAATTAGAATTTAGTAAGAAACGCCATACTCGAGTTCTCAAAAGAATACATGTAATCTAAAATTCTATCTTATAAATATCTCTAACGCATGTTCGTTATAACAGTAATTTTGCACGGTGCAGCACTTGTGCATTAGTAAATTAACACCTACAACAGTGCCTTGTATAGAAAGCACTATGTAATAAGAAACCATGTAACAGCATCTACATTTAATGTTAAGAAATACTATACTTCCATCAGGGGCGTTAATGATATCTCGCTTTTGTCTAAAAATTTAATAACAAAACATAATAGCAAATCCATATGGAACATGGGTATGCGCAACCAGACAGATACCGCCGTTATCTAATCCCGACCATCATTCAACAGCCGCTGTTTTAATTGTTCTTTGATTAACTCTTCAAAGCCAATTGAGCCACGATCGAAGAAATACACAATCATCATCATTATCATCACAATCACCTTTATCAATCATGATCTCTTTGACCAATTTCTCAGCCTCGTTCAAGCAGAACATGTATCTTTCACCAGAAAGAGGCCAACGCAAGAATATCTTCCCTGCAAGGCGTCTTTCGTCAAGTGGGCAACCGTTATGCAAAATAGCGGTAACATCAATGGAATATCAGATCGTAATATTGCCAAGTATCTATCATGCTTCATTAAGATCTTTAATTGACTATAATTGAAGACCGAACGTCAGGATAATCTTATTTCTGTCGGTTGGCGGATGCTGGGGAATTATTTTAATTTGCTTGTCTTCAACTATAGATTTAGTATACTTTCATAAAATAAACTGTCTTTTTAGAATCTGGAAAAAGAAGTTTTTTCATTTAAAAAAATCGCATACCTTATTTAATTTAGTACCTAGATAATTTTTACACAGCTTTTCGTATGTTCTCTATTTATCTATAAATCACTTCTGTTTTAGAGCAGTGAAAGTAAGCAAACGTACATATTCACTGTATTTTGAAGTTCTGACAATGTTTATATTGTAAGCAGGGTCTTATTGGTCTGCTTTGACACAGAAAGTTCTGGCAACTTCTATCAGAGACTATGTTCCAACAAATTGTTACGTCATTGGTCGTACATTTCCCATGCATGTCTTCTCCAATCTTGATCAAGTAAAGATCCAAGAGATGCAATCAGTCTGGGTACTAATATAATTGGGACCCAGAATCAATTCAGTAATTTATATGCGCAGAGCATCAAAAGCCACAGAGATACAGTTATGTTACCAGATGCCCTATGCTGGTCAAGATGTTTCAGATAATACTGACCGGCTAATTATTCGCAATTGGTTACAGAGTTTGTCTTACAACAACATTTCAAAAGGAGACAAGTCGCAAAAAAGATAACACTGAAGCAAACAAAATGTGGTTGGTTACATTACAAAATCCATGAAGAAACAATATCTTGTTTATGCGCAAAGAAATGCTGTTTAGAAATGAATTAAGTGATTTGTTAATTAGTTAATTTATAAAAATACACATGCAGATAAATGAATAATTAAATGACAGCATTGATAAATGCAACAAGACGAAACAAGTGTTTTTGCATCTTTTTTTTAAAGAGGCGGACGATATATATACATTCAAATAAATGCACTTTTTAGATCGCTAACTTGCGTTATTACCATTGTTCAGTATACTATTCATTTGTCGAAAACAAATTCAAAGTCATTTATCAAAGTACATTTCGGACCGCAGTGTCCATATTTGCCGATGGCTGGATTGTCGCCGCAAATTGAGGACGACGCCGACAAATAGACCATCAACACAAGCGTCCAGCCGATGCAGAGCAAGATTCGTCTGCGCGTGGACAAATCAAGCAGTTAATTTATCACCATGGGCAAGAAAATGGGCAATTCAGGTTTGAATCATATCGCTTTCAAAACTTATAGCACCTCAGATTATTTTTGAATGTCAAAAATACGCAAATACCCATAACATGTCAATTTTTTGACATAATATCATCGGTTTAAAGCAATGAAAATGTCCTGAACTAGCCAAGAGAACCATTTCTGACCAAACGTCAAAGAGAACAGTGAAACTGCTATATCATTTTCGTCTAAACTTTACCAAATATCTAAGTGACATTTTATTGCATGAAAGCAAAAGTGCCCGAGTATTGATTGTTGGCTTTACGCAGTTCGTGACAAGTAATGCTTGAACCTGCAGATAATACTCTAAATGTCAACAAAGTAATCACGCAATGGCCATCAAGAAGGCGATTCCTATTTTCTCCATATAAATCATAGCAATGTGTTAAAATAGTTTGGCGTTAATAACGCAAAGGGTTGACGCGTATAAAAGTCTAGGCAGGCGACACGTTATAAGGACAACTGGGCTAAACAGAATCATGCTCAATGGTCGTGCCAATCTGACTTTCTCTCTCCACCATTAATACTGCTTGTTATTGAACGTTGATCTCTATCATCGGAAAATGAAGAAGTACGATAGTATGTTTAGATGAAGAATGAACAGCAGTCCCCAATTTGGCAATTTCATTCAGTTCTAAATTTCACTTAATTTAAGTGACATTTTTTTACTTCGTAAATTATTCTGACGTTGTTGTTATTGTTTTTTAATTGTTAAAGATTTTAAAACTGGATGAAGAAACACTAAGTATTGCTTTCCGCATACATTTAGGTCCTTTCTTTCCTTCAATCAAAAATTAAAACCAGATCAGGCATTAAAATGCATGTTGAAGGATTTGCTTATTCTACTTCTTTCGTTATACACAAAACGCATATTTTTGTGCAGTGGCATACTTTATTTACATCTGTCTCATCAGCCCTAGTATACACTGTAATAATTAAAGCTAACTAGATAATCATAGCTCCTCAATGGACTGCTACAATGTCTCCAAGCATTAGGTGGACATGCCCCCAAACATGACAGTCATGTCAGTTGCCGTGTGCTTAAAATTGATGTAACGACTTGACCGTTGTTCCCTCGCGCCAGTATGTCTGACCTGTGTGGTCACTGCTGGTATTTGAAAACTATAACCCCAACATAATTGTCAAATACAGTGTGGTCTATGGTTTGACGTACCAAATGTACAAACATTTATTCGTGAGGATACCACAGTACACTGACCGAGATTCCCGAAACAGTTTCACTATAAATATTCGAGAATAATATCATTTTTGATGCTTATGTATTATTCGGTCTCATTTCTCTAAATGTGGATCAGTATCAACATTATCAAAATTGTCCCCAAAACCTACTGTTTGCTGAATCCTTTATTTTGTTAACATGTTACTAATAAAAGTATTTCTTTTATTCTATGTACGAGAACGTATGTTCTGAATTGTATTTTGGCGAGAAACATGTATATATGTTTATGCCAATAAATTCTTTGACTTGATCTACTCTGTTCAATACTTAAGTAGCCGTGGAAAATTGAAGTCAAATGATAGAATGGCGCAAGACAACTAATTGTGTTTATTGTCCAAAGGTGTTTGCAAACGACTGACTATTCATCTTTTCTCCTTTTTATGTTTATGTCCGAAATGGCTTGTTCGCGAGACTCAAAATCCCCTAGTCCAAATCCCCTCGGTCCAAAAATGGCATAGTAGTTATAATCCCTTCGATAGATTTTACAAGGCATTTTGAGAAAGAAGTGTGAATAATTGTGTAATTTCAATTGTTTTCATTCTTTTAAATAATTTGCTATAGCAAAGTAAAACCAGGGACAAATAAAACATTTAGTTATTTATTATATTTTTTTAATTCAATAAATGCTTTTCCATTTATAAAATCCATCTAAGGGATTATGAATGAATACATGTTTGTATCTTGTATAATCCATCTAAGGGATTTTGACCACTATGCCCACTGAAGGGATTTTGACTGTCCCCCGAACTAACCATTTCGGACTTTAAGATAAAAAGGAGAGAAAAAATGAATACAAAGAAAGCAGCTAAAATTAGCAAAATCTTCAAATATAAATGTCAGTTTTCAATGTTTATTATACCCTTGGAACAACACTCGCCATTAGATGCAGAGATATCGTTTTTAGTTTTTTTTCTCTGTGGCGCCGCATTTCAAAACAACCAACATTTAAGGATATTAAAATGTCAAAAATTTAGACCTTAAAAGATTCTGTGCATTTGCTTCGGGGTAGCAAAATATTACATGCATAAACCTGGTAATAAGCACGTAATCTATTAACGAATATGACGTCAGGGGTGATTTATGGTCAAAATTTGTGTGTAATAAATGTTTTTTTGATGTTAAAAAACGGTCACTTAAGGCGACACAGAGTCCTTACTTTCATTACAATTTCATTAGGTTTAAACCTTGACCATAGCTGTCATTATTCACGGCGGCAAGTAGCCAACATTTCTTTGATGTTTGGATTTTAAGCCACTGGCTTCTTGTTCGACTTTGATCTGAAATTTTAATTCGTAATTAACATTTTAATTACGGTTTTATTTCATGAATTTTATAACCTCTGTTCCGGAAATTGAAATTAAGCGCAACTTTCTCAAGAGAAATGTACATATCGCACGCACATTTTTGATACAAGTTCCCTGATAATCTCTTTATCATAGTGATTCAACCACAAATATAACAATAAAACATCATTCAAATAAAAGGGTTTACCCTAATTATGGGGGCCTCAAGAAAATTAAACAATAAAACCTCGAACTACTGTTTTTGTTTTGACTTTACTTTTTTAAAAGAGCTAAGATTCATCAAGAAGTTTGATAGCATATTTGAAACATGGCAATATAATATTCAAGCATGAGGAAATAAGAGAAATTTCAATGTCCCATCGCAACTTTCAACCTGCGACCAGTCTCCAATTAGAACAACAGATTTCAAAGATACAAGTTTTCTTTCATTAAAAATAAAACGATAATCATTTTAGATAGTCA
>JAFMSR010002041.1:0-24908 GCA_022818135.1 Saxidomus purpurata | reverse complement strand
CTTGTGCAGATAACATAATGCCGGTTCAACTCAACAAAACAACGTTTGCACGTAACAGAAAGATGTTCTGCCAGGTCATATTTTACTAAAAGTCCAAAAGTTTGAATTATTATGATTCTCTCAAAAGTCAAGATTGTGTATAATTTTATCAACATTATAAACTATGTTCGAGGAAGATTTAATAGATTGTCAACATGTAGCAATGCACGTTCTCCTTTTTAAATCATCTTCTTAAAGAAACTGTTTATTTTAAGTAAATCTTAAGATTTGACTTAAGATGCTACTGGAATATGATCCTAGGCCAACATAGAAATGTTTGCACATAACAAAGTGATGTTCTCTCTCAACATAAAAATTTTTTGCGCTTAAAATGATAACGTTTCTACCCGACATAAGATAACATTATGACATATCGACATGATTTTACAATGTATACATCAAATTTAATGTTGTTGCTTCCTTTGGCAGGACAAATTAAGGCAGTAAATACGTTCCATACAAAATGGCCAAGCGGTCATTGTATGTTTTGGCTTTTTGATCTGACACTATGTTGCATAAGATGTGTGTACTTAATTCTGGGATTTCATATACTTTTAATAAGTTTCAACTTTTAACATACATCTATGCTACATTCTGCCATTTGCTATTTTGGTGAATCATAACTTGAAATTAAATTTTTGATAAGCACGTGCATTTTTGTACGTTTTATTTGCGCTTAATTTCTTATTTTTTTATTATTGTGGTTTGGTTTTCAAATATAGCTATGACATATACCTACACGGATATGTATCAAATATTATTATGGTTACAACATATAGGTACAAAAGTATGAAATCTAACAGAATGCGGTGTTAAAAGAGCGATTTTCTTCGAAATTTGGCACGGGCTAAAGTGTTTAACTTCCCCTGTGACTTAATGATTTTGTTGTGCCCATAAATATAGCTATGAGACAGACATACACGTAAACGTATAAGACATAAATATATCATCGTCATGTGGGGACATTACAGCATGAAAACATTCGAAATACGATTTTAATTTTAGACTACACGTCATTCATTTTATCTCGATTGCGAAACAAGTTTTTACAACTCATGTTAATCGCTTTCGAGACTCACTCCAGATGGAATTAACTTCGAATAGACAGAGGCAATGTAGAATTATATATTTCTTGTCTAAGGATACTATAAGTACCACTACGTTGGCACTGGTGGAAACCGAACCCAGGACCCTCCGATCATGAGGCGAACACGTTACCACTGCACCACGGCGGCTCAAAATGCGATATGAAAAATCGCGATAATTAAATGTTTGTTTTAGACATTTGATTACGTGTCGTGACACAGCTCTTAATTACGGTATCTTAGATTACTTTAGCTATCCGTTAAACCAGTTTTTACACGGTTTTCGTGTATATATCCGACTTTGGAAACATTTAGGAACATTATTTGTGTTATTGATACACATGTACAACGTTCGTGTAGATAATTGTATTACATACTATTCAAGACCAAAACATGTTTATGTGATGATTATTGAGTTTACAAGAAGACTAAGACCTTTACTCATACAATGTATATCAAGTGTTGAAGGAAATCGTTATTTCATTACCGCGTTTCCGTTTTGATACGGTTATATCCCACACGAGGCATATTTTCAGCGATAATTTTAAACATTTGTTTTTGAATTGATTATTTTACGAAGAAAGCGTTTGGGGCTAACTGAGTAGCCTTTATACTTATCAGTCTCGAGGAAAGATGTACATGTAGCGACTTATTCATTCACGCGACTAAGGATATTTGGCATCAGTGTCTTGGTTCAAGACCACACCTCGTCCTCGGTCAAAATTCGAACCCGGGATTAACCTTACCGGACGTGAATCTCAGAGCTATCGATGCGACCAATAGTTTCAGTTGTAAGAGTCTGTACCGAATGTTAATAATTTAACCCACGATTAAATCCAAAATTATTTATTTAGCGTCGATAAAAAGTTGGCAGAAATGTATATGCATGTGAATGTGTGTTCTGTTATCAACCAAGGACCCTGAATATGCACCTGTCATCACTAAAATCATCATTGTGTCTGTTTCATTTTGCATACATTTCACGTTTCAAATAGAAAAGTATTCACAAATCATTTTGTTCGAAGTTGGAACTATTTATTTTTCAGTTGCATGTAAAATATTCAAAAGCATTCATATTAGACGTAGGCGTCTTATTTATTGATAAAAGAAAAATCATATTTTAAAATCATTGCATTTTATACAGGAGGACAACTGTTTTGAGTACATGTTTAAGGCAAACTGGTCATGATCGGTGTAGCTGGATTTATCATAGATAAAGAACAAAATGTTATTCGCGGGAACAGTCTGAATCCATTCACAGTACCGTTTAGATATTGAAGACAGTGTCATCATCTAGTTAGTACAACCCTCTCGAGGTCACCGTGAAGACACCTAGCCAATTACAGCAATTCTCTGAAAAAGCATATAATACAGGCTTTATTACAAGCCTGCCCTTTGTGATGACATACATACAGTCCAATAAATTCGACACTTTGTGACATGTCAAATGTTTAATGAAAATGGCTATCCACAGTTTAAAGCCATCAACATTTTCTTGATGTACTTTCATCCTTCATAAGTTAAGACATATTATTTTCTATATTTGTATGAAATAAAACTTGAAGAACTGTAGAATAGTCCGTTACAAATTTAAACAATATCAGAAGAACCGATATTTGTTGATATATCTAGAAAAGAGGCAATATCTATATAGTTTGGTTGGTGAATTAAAATTGTATCTATTTCTGCAACTTGAAGTGTTCCATGACATTGCAGCTCTTTAATATTTTTTATTTTTAAAGTAAAGGAAAGTATTATGCACTTCAACTAAATTGAAACTTTAGGTGGTTTCTCTTATCAATATTTTTTTTGTAAATTTTATTACATTAAGTATTAAATAGAGATACTGTTCATGATATCGATCGAAAATATAACATCAAAGCTAATTTACTGAGCGAGCAAACATTCAAATACAAAAAAAAATGTATTAAAGAACTGAAAAATCGTTTCGGGGTGTTTAAAATGCACTGTACCGTACCCATCAGAATAATTGTTCGCATAATAGGCTATGTTATGATATCCTGGCCTTGACCGGTGTATTATCTTCCGTATGGACTGATCAAGCTTATAAGATTTACTTATGAACAAAAAGAAACAGTGGTTAATATCTAGAAAGCGTGTTTTCAATGTTTTAACATGTTAAAACAAAAATAAAGTATTTTCTCTCAAACTATAACTTGGCTACTAAGAAAACGAAACTAAAATCTTTTCACGGGTAATCTATAACGTCAAAGGTTATTCAGAATACTACACTGTACGGCACAGGTTCGAAGCCTGGATTCAGCCTTGTAATAACATTATTATTTCACAACATATTATCCATACAGTTTGGCGGCCGTAAAGAAGCTTATATAGTATGTGCTATTTTAAAGTTTTGTCGTTGGTATCGGAACCATATGGCCAAACACGTCCCAGTCCAAGAGACACCGTATGCTTCTTTTACACTCCCGATGAATATACAAAATGTAGCAGCTGTTTCAGTCAGGATTTAAAACAAAAAGTGTATTCCCGTTTGTTCTAAGAGAATGACATTACAGATCAAAATCGTTAAAAGGGTCGTTTCTACACTTGTATCTTTTGAATATTGGTTTCTCAAAATATATTTCGCTAACATTTGTGGGGGCAACATATTGCAGAGATAATTATATAACAAAACAGTTTTAAATCGGCAATGACCCAATGATTAAAATACGAGATACAATGACACGGAAAATTGAGCAAGGATACTTTTCTAGACTTGACTGCTCCAATAGGACAGCTCGGTTGATTTTTTCATGAGGAATACATTCAAGAAACGTCTTAAGTCTTGCCTTTAAGTTTCAGCTTTTGATTTCAGATAAGTTTTTTCATAAGAAAATTTGTGGTATATGTAAAATGTATACAGTGATGATTTTTCAACCTCATAACTAAAGTGAAAATAAGCTGTAAGGGTTTCTTACTTATGTATTTTTTGTGTGAAGATCTTTGCATCATGAACAAAGTATTAAAGAAATCTGCCAAAAAGGCATTGGATACCGTAACATATGACAAAACCTAAGAAATTCATATTATCTTTCGTTGTCTATATTGCCCGGATTCAACATAATACGAATCATGAATAATTGCAAAAACTGTTTAAGCCTAATATGTTAATACCAAATGTAGTGAAAAGGAAAGACTTTCTGAAGACTTTCGTTCAAATTGGTGGTGTCTGTTCTAAGGGAATGATATAACAGATCAAAAATGTTAAAATGACCGTTTCTGCATTTTATCGACTATGATGAATGAATATAATAAATATATATCATTTACTTAATGTAACTCGATTACGTAGGAAAAACCACAGAGAATGTATACATCACTACTTTTATGCTGTTAAACTGTAACAACACAACCATCAGGCTTCACATGAGAATATGAAATAAGAATGAGATAATCTAAAATGAAAACAATATTTTTTGATTCTAAACTATACCACTTTTAACTTGAGACAGAGCTTGAGTGATATGAAATGACTCTGTTACGTGACTCTGATGGAGGTTACTTATTGCTCTACTGTAAACGATCATTTCACAAAGCTACAAAGGAGTAGCATAGTAAAGTTATTTTTAAACTATTACTAAACTATCTTAAATCGGGAAAGGATGGACATAAAATCTTTGGAGTCTTAGAGTGTTTTTCATTGTCGGTCGCACAATGTGGAGTCACTATGTATGTACCTTTTTAATATACATATAATAAGAATTTTCATGTCCAGACCTTTTGAAATGCGTTGTTTCACAATTTAATGCGTTAAAATTGGATCTTTTTTTGAAGGGTGTAGGAATACAGTTTTGATAGAATTATGTTGTATATTTGTTGACGTATTCGTCTGTAATCGTCGATTAAGACTTTAAAACTTAAATTCTGTGTGAATGTTGGTGAGGGGGCAACTTTGAGTTCTTTTAACAGCGCCATTACATTACAGCATAATAATGTATTTGTTAAGGCATATCAATATATTATTTCAACTCGCTTGTTTCGGTTCTGTCTCAAAATCGAATTATAAATTAATCGCTGCGGTTGTCGTGACAGAATCTGAGACTTATAAAGTATGGGACATTTAGTCAATCTCATATCGACTTTTACGCAGTTTGCCCAACTTTTTAAAACCCAACAAAAACATGTCCATGATATTTATAGCTCTTGTTTGGCCTGTCTAATATTTATCGAACAATGTACTTCGGTCGAGTTTGGTTTCAACTACATCTTATAATAAAATACGACTGACATTGAATGTAAATTTGATCATTCTTTCTTTTGCCAGCTAGAGGAGGGTTTTGTACTTGCAAGACGAAGTGTGAGGTTAATTACATACCTGCTGAATATGTGGGCAGATATTGTTTTCCATCATGTACAAATGGCAAACAGTGTTGCTGTAATACGCATGCATTCGACCGTAAAGGCAAGTTATTTACTATATTTTTGTTATAATATGACAGTGACACATCCGAAGGCTAGAATATTATTGTAAAAATTATTTCCAAAAATAATTTAAGGATTAAATAATAATGATAATAATGGTTTACAGTCCAGATATATCCATCACTAGCCTAGTACATGTTACTGTTAACTTTAACTGTTGCTGTTCCGTATACCGGTATGAAATTGAAACATTTACCCCCGCTTCTTCCGTAAAGGCAAACTATTTACTACAATACATGTAGGATAATGTGAGAGTGACACAACCGAAGGGTAACATATTTTTATGCAAATTTATTACCTAAGACAATTAAAGGATTAAATAATAATGATTAGAATGGTTTACAGTCTATATATATACATCACTAGCCTAGTACATGTAAGTGTCAGCAAAAAAACAAAGGTATAATAAGGAGTTTGTCAAACTTAGTGGACATGCTTCAGGTAAAAAAAAGCTGAGAGAGTCGAGCCAATGAAACAAACCACAAGGAAGTCGTGCAATGGACCCTTATTGTGCACACACTTCTAAATAAATTTTCAGTTTAAATTTGGTAAAGATTCTAGCCTACTTGCACAGTCATGAGCCACAGGGAGCGGAGTCACAAGAGGCGGACACGGAAACATGTCGCAGGTAGGGTTAACTTCTACACAATTTGTATTTTACACCTTATTACGTGAATTGGGTCCACGCCGACTCAGCATACAATAAATAAGCACACATTATGGAGGACATGCATTCAACCACAATTTTCCAAAACGGTACACCATGTCCTTGAATTTGGACCACACCGTTCCTTTTTCAGGCTAACCGGTTCACTTTTCGTGACTACTCCGTGCACAAATACTTCACTCGGACTAGGGTCACGGCACTGGACGTTTACACCTGGTTTATATCCAATTTCGCCAAGAAACCAAACTTCATCTTCGCCTTGCAACAGTCAAAACGGGTTTTATGCCTGTATTATCAATCTAGGAGTTTGTCACTCTTATGTGGACGGTTATTTATTCGTTTCCTCGTTCAGGTATTCAAACGAATCAGTGAGTAGCGTCGAGACAATGAAACAAACCTCAAGGATGTCGTAAAATGGATACTTATTGTGAATCACTTCTAAATAAATTTATTTTCAGTTTTCATCTTGGTAGTGATTTTCTAGCTCCATACTGGACACAGTTTATATTATTGAATCTACCCGCCGTTGCTTTGATTCTAAACCAAGGAAGTCCCAATTTAAAAAACACACGTCCAACAAAAGTTATATATCTGCTTAATTAAAGTATGTGATATAATAGGATGTAGTGTTTAAGTTGAAAATGCCTTCGCAAAATTCAGCTAAGCAACAAATTTGTTATAATTAAAACCGAAAAGAAACATTAAAAAAGCAAATTGCAGATTAGCAAAACCGTTTTACTAAAATCGGTTTCTTCATGCGAATTTGAGTATGACGTTGATGGTGCGCACTTTTTTATGTCTAAATTTGTAACGTGGCCTGAAACGAAAGATTTTCAGTCGATGTTATATTTATATGCTTTGTCATTAAAAAAGCAATTATAAAAACAATCCCTTGCATACACAATTTTTATAATGTTCACTTTCGGTTACTTCACAATCATAGAAGCGAATATGACCCAAACTCAGTACAAAGTAAATTTACGATGAACTCGCACTTCACACTAACACAACAAAGACGAACCAGCATAATATAACACAGGTTACAATGGCCGTTAGGTATAATATAAATCCAAAATGCACAATGTCGTTCTGAACCACACAATGCAGTATGCTATAGCATAATGGCGTTGTAACCTCATTAACAATAATAATTATTATTTGTTATATGATATAATGACCCTACAAAACGATATTTGATCACAGAATAATTACGTTTGCATATAACATTATTCCTGTATAACTCAACAAAACCACGTTGACACATAACAGAAAGATTTTCTGCCAGGTCATATTTTACTTAACATCCAAAAGTTTGAATTATTATAATCATCTCAAACGTCATTGACTGTGTGTAATTCTATAAACATTATCTCTTCAAGGAAAATAAGAATAATTTAAGATGTTACTGGAATACGATACTGGGCCAACATCAAAATATTTGCACATAATAAAGTGATGTTATCCTTCAAAATACAATAGCACTTAAAATTATAACGTTCCTACTTTACATAAGATAACATAATACATATCGACATGATATTACAATGGATACATCAGCTTTAATATGTTAATGCCTTTTGCAGAAAATTTATCATTTTTTATTATTATTATGGTTTGGTTTTCAAATGTAGCTATGACATATATCTACACGGATATGTATCACATATAATTATGGTTACACCTGATGGGTACAAATCACATATAATTATGGTTACACCTGATGGGTACAGATCACATATAATTATGGTTACACCTGATGGGTACAGACGGTATGTAACTTTACAGAATGCGGTGATGAAATAACGATTGTCTATTATATTTGGCACGGGTGTAACACCCCTGTGATTTTATAAAATTATTGTGCCCTAAGATGTAGCTATGAGAAAAACAGACAGACATACACGTAAATGTATAAGACATATATAATCAGGGGATGGGGGATAATACAGCAGGAAAACATTCGAAAAATGTTTTAATTTTACCGATTTTTAAGCTCGATTACGAAACAAATGTTTTTAATTCATATTAATCGCTCTCGTGACTCACTCCAATCAACTTCGAAAAGACAGAGCCAATGTGGAATAATTTATTCTAATGATACTACCATTATTTGGGCACAGGCGGGGACCGAACCAAGTACCCTCCGGTCATGAGGCGATTAAGCTACCACTACACCATGGCAGTTCCAAATCTGATATGAATATCACTCGCGTTAATTATTTCTTTGTTTTAGACATTTGATCATTGGTCATAACAATGCTCTTATTAATGGTCATCTGAGATAACTTTAGCCTTCGACTCTATTCTGAACGTACTGGTGCGACGGTTGTGTTGGCTTATGTTCATTTAGTTTAGGCAAGCAATACTGAACTGTTTAACTCCAACTGAAATACCGAAACTTTCACTCGAAGACGTGAAAATGATCACTCAAACTTCCAAGACGTGAAAGTGACCACTAATTTAGTCTGTGAAATTCTGTTCAACTACTAAGTAGGATTTGAAATGCTAAATTCAAACAAAATTCCTAACTGCTCAAATCCATGACGTTAAAATGTGAACAAGAGATGGAGGATAATGTCAAGGATTTCAAAACTGATTAACAATTCTCGTAAACTTCTTGTGTTTCAGATTCTTGTCAAACAACTGATGTATGAGGTTTGTTGCATACAACCACTACAGTAGTAGTTTAACTTCCTTGATACAACTCTTTATATTCAAGTAAAGTCATGAGTACTTTTAAATTATTTCACTTTTTTATCTTGATTTTGTACAATGACTAAGATATGACAATAATCATTTAAATTTTGTCAACTTTTATGATTAGCCATATTTTTTCACATCTGCTGCGAATGTAAATGCCAAATGGAGAATAAACACTTTTAACCAAATACGGATAACTTTAGGTCTAAGTGAACAGTGACAACTAGCTTAGATTCAGAAAAAAGCACGAACAAAACAAAACATACATAACAACAGACAAACACAAAGCGCTACTACACATAGCAATTTAACAGCAGAAAATGCGAGCTCGCGTACACTATTCTACACAATGATCGAACGACATTTTTCCGATAATGGATAAAAGTTTAAATCTGCCGATATATATATACGGTCGAAATTCGAACCCTAGATTTACCTTACCGGATGTGAACCTCGGAGCTATCGATGTCACCAATAGTTTCAGTGTAAGGGTCTATATCGAATGTAAATAATTTTACCTAGACTAAATTCAAATTTATTTATTTAACGTCGATTAAAAGTTGGCAGAAATATGTATGCACGATTTGAGTTGCATGCGAATGCATGTTTTGTTATAATAATGATAATAATAGTATTGATTATAATAATAATATCTTTATTTAATGAAGGTAACATATAAGACATGTAAAGAATTACAAAGCAAATCAGAACAAATTTTTTTTTCACATGGCCTTCAAAATGTGCGACGTGTTTTTCTACACAACGACACATATTTTCTATATTGCATTCATAAATTGACAGGTACTTGTCTCATTTCGACTTTTCGGGCTATTCTACTCGCCAGCGCGCCAACTTTACATCGTGCTTATACATAAGTGTCTCTCCTTGGAGTCCACATGGAGACCACACCATCTAGTTAGATACAAATAATTGTCCTTAAACGTTAAGTATATGTGGTCTTTGACCTCTTTAGTTTTCTCAACCTTACTGGATAGTATTCCTTCTTATATTGGCACTAACCATAATTGTATTCTGTTTAATTTTATTCACAATTTTATTCAATTTTAAGTACAATGTAAGTGAATAAATACCGTTGAAAACGTTTTGATAAGCAAACAGTAATATTTTACTGTGGTATTGTTCAACGCTCTCAATACATTTACTGTATGTCCAACTTGATCAAATACAATTAAGTAATGAAACGGTGTATTTCAACGGCGTGTTAAAGCGGATGCAAAGGTTAGAAGAAGATGTCCAGTCTCAGAATGCAATTGCTATCACCTATAGTTCCAGTTGAATTCATACACTAAAATAGCGTCAGCATTTAGAACCCAAACAGCTATTTACAAGTATTTACGTATTTAATGTCTGATAAAGGAGATCTTGCACATTGTTTTGTCCGTCCTTCCGCCTGTCCGTCATGCAAGCTTGTCCGGAGAATAACTCCAAAACTATGAAAGGTGTTTTGTTGAAACTACACAATGCTAGAGGACATAAAGTATAGTGACCACACTATATAAGTCTACCTTGCCCCTTTCTGGAATCACTTGACATTTTTCATTATTAATATCTGGAATAATGTTTGTCCGGAGCATATCTAACATTTTTCTAAGTTATTACTTTATTCCATGTATTTCCCGCGAAGAGGTAGAGGTTATTGAGAAGAAGTGCAGTGACCAAAAAAAACATAAATCTTCCAGGTACAGATATTTGTCATATGAAATTATGCTTGTCATGATAGTAGTGTGACTTTGCCAATACGAAAATCATTAGTTATATGTACACTTATTCTCATGAAATCTTTGTCCGAATATCGAGCTGGTTTTGAAAAAAGAGGCCTAAAATAATTAAGACCTTTTCAATTTCATGTTACTATACTGCAACCACAGATACTGCTTCTCACAAGAAATGGAATTTCCCCTTCAACCTACAAAATCATGTCGTAACTAGTCATCGGTACGAAATCCGGGAAATCTAAGATTTTTCCGCTTGAGTCTCAACAGATAAATAGATTTTTGGTCGTATTGCACTTTTCTCAAGACATTCTTATAAATGCCTTGTGACTATAAACGGTCCTATACCTGTAGTTTTCAGGAGGGTTTTACTGTGCTATGATACACCTTTTAGGCCATTTGTTCAGAGATCATTTTCTTCCGACTTACATGTTTTACTTCTTACAGGTTTAAAAACGTTAAAATTGTCATACAATTGTAAAGTAAAAGATCTATACTATACTATTAACTTACTGAATCAATATATCAGCGAAAGCTGACGGTAAATTATGATTCTAGGAGATAAAGGTTTGTATTCACATCAATAATACATGTACTACCTTCAACCTGTGATTATGCTCACACCGAATAAGCAGTCCTCTGCCGTAAGCAGTCAATATTAAAGTATCCCAACTGACCAGATTTCAATTAAATGATCCCCTAAATGATGATTACCTAAATGATGATTACCTAAATGAAGAGGTAAGCGGCAACCTACCCTGAGATATCACTGATGGTGAATCCTTTGATAAGCCACTTAAAATAAACTATGTGCTTCATTTTGCGAAAACATCTGCAGTAAGTTATGTTAGAAAACTACCACTACTTCTAATTTCTCTCTCTCTCGCGATCATCCAGGTCACATTACTCACCGATTTTTACATTATCTGCTATTGAGGACATCACGCTTGGATACTTCTTTCAAGATTTCTCAGGAACATCACTCTTATCTAAAGTTAACAGTCTCTTAGAGAGGATAGGGCTCAAGTACTGGCTCTTTCCAGAGACGGTGTTTAGGTAAACTGACCGCCTGTAAATAACTTTCATACGGTTCGAATGGACATCAATCCCAAAGAAATGGTGAGATGTGGCTAAATATTATACACATAGCTTTATACAATTTGTGTTTGTAGATTTCTCAAAACATATTTCGCTGACATCTGTTGGAGCAACATATTGCTGAGATAATTATACATCAAAGCATTTATACATCGGCTATGAAACAATAATTAAAGTAAGAAATACGACACGAAAAATTGAGCAAAAATACTTTTCTAGACTTTACTGCTCCAATGGGGCAGCGTTTCATGGGGAATACATTTGTACATCCAAAACACGTCTTTTATCTTGCTTTAAAATTTCGGCTTTGGATTTAAGGGGAGTGGTTAGGAGTTTTTATAAGACATATTTGGGTAATGCACATAGTGATGCTTTTTCAACATTATCACAAAAGTGAAAATAAGCTGCGAGGGTTTCTTACTTGTTAGTTTTTCCGAAGAGTACATGGTAGGAGCGGTTATTAGAAATGCAGAAAAATGTTTTTGGCTGTATGCTAAAATAATACGAACCCATAGACATTAAAATATTAAAACACTCCTTCATTAAAACGTAATTGCTTAATTGTAATGTTCCTTTTCATATCTTTAGAAAAAATCCGAAAACGTAAAACAACTTCTCCTTATCGTTTTGCAAAAATTAATTATAATATCCTTATTTTTAGACGTGCTTTAAAGACGTCTCCGTGGTGAAGTGGGTAAGCTGATGACCGCCTAATCTTAGGGAATGGAGTTCAAATCCCGGTCAAACCCAATCTTTAAAAAATCTCGGGTTTTTTCAGCTTTAAAACCACCATGATTTTAAACGTTTTCTGCAAATATTCAAAATTTTCATTCAAATCAAACTAATAATGATTGCTTATCAAATAATTTAGCAAAATAGCCACACATTACAAAACTATTTTCGCGCCCTTTATGCTTTGCATTAATATCTGTTTTAATAATGGCAAATCCTGCGAAATTCATATTATCCTTGGTTGTCTATATTACCCGGATGCAACAGGAAACGTATCATAAATAATTTAAAAGGAATGTTACAGTCCCACATGTTATACAAAAGGAAATAATGAAAAGGAACACAACCATCCGGTTTCACAAGAATATAAAATAAAAATGAGAAACAATGTTGTTTTGGTTCTACAGATGTACCAACTTTTGGTACAGACGAGCTTCAGTATGATGACACGTGACTCTGATGACACGTGACTTACATCTCTACCGTAAACGATCATCTCACTAAAAGCCACAGAAGGAGTAAAAAGTCTAACTCGAGGAAAGATGGACAGAAAATTCGTGTTGGTACTGCTTGGAGTGTTCTTCATTGTCGGTGTGCACAATGTGCAGTCACAATGTATGTGATATTTATTTATTTCTTTATTTATAATTGGATGATTTAGTCTTCTGTGTATAGGTGTGGCTGGTGGTGAGTACTATGTTTGATGATATTATATCAACTAAAAGCACAGTAAATAAAATCTTAAACAGAGCAAATACTGTATCAAATAATTGTAAAACTTTGTCATTAAATATTACAAAAGTAATAAAAAAACACTAAAAATGTCTCCGTCAACCAATGAAATGGGCGAAAATGATTCGGTGTAAGAATTCTACTAACTTGTGTGACGTGTATAACTCTAGGCAAAAACAAGAGACGTAGGTACATGAACTTGTTTGATCTGTGTCTACCTGTGTATATATTAACAACTGACAATACATTTTTTAATTAACAATACACGTCCTAAACAGATTTTAATCAAACATGATCACAGCAGATGATCCTGTAGATATTGTTATTCATGATCAAATGTTATGATACCAAGTGCAATTTTAGTCGAGTAAGATTTAATTAACTCCGTGACTAATTTGAAAACATTTGAGCGATAACTTGTACTAAATTAGTAATCTTACACGCAGACAAAAAACTACAAAAAACTCGTATTATTATTTATACCTTTTCTAATATTCATTTGTGTAAAACATAAAACAGTGATGTATGTATGCATTTGAATTATGATGAGAACTTTGAACGGTAACGTAATTTTAAAACTTTAAAAGGGACTTCCAAATATCGTTTTAGAATGTTGATAAAACCTACACGGTATATCGATGATGGTCTTTAATCGAGTCGGGATTCGGACGTGTATCTTGTGTTGAACATGAGGTACACAGATATTTCTTTCTTTTTATGCCCCCGAAGGGGCATATTAAAATCGCACCGTCTGTCCGTCTGTCCGTCCGTCCGTCTGTCCGTCTGTCCGTCCGTCCGTGCGTCCCCACTTACAAATTCGTGTCCGGACTGTAACACTGTCATGCATTGAAGGATTTTAAAATAACTTGGCACACATGTCTAGCACATCAAGACGACGTGTCGCGTGCAAGACCCACATCCCTACCTCAAAGGTGAAGGTCACACTTGGAGTATGAAGGTTATGGAATCCTCTATATGCCATGCACACATTCGTGTCCGGACTGTAACTTTGTCATGCATTGAAGGATTTTAAAATAACTAGGCACACAGTCTAGCACATCAAGACGACGTGTCGCGTGCAAGACCCACGTCCCTAGCTCAAAGGTCAAGGTCATACTTAGAGTTTGAAGGTAATGGATTCCTCTATATATGCATATATGCACACATTCGTGTCCGGACTGTAACTTTGTCATGCATTGAAGGATTTTAAAATAACTTGGCACAAATGTCTAGCACATCAAGACGACGTGTCACGTGCAAGACCCACGTCCCTACCTCAAAGGTCAAGGTCACACTTAGAGTTTGAAGGTAATGGATTCCTCTATATATGCATATATGCACGCATTCGTGTCCGGACTGTAATTTTGTCATGCTTTGAAGGATTTTAAAATAATTTGGCACAAAATGTCTAGCACATCAAGACGACGTGTCGCGTGCAAGACCCACATCCCTACCACAAAGGTCAAGGTCACACTTAGAATTTATAGGTAATGGAATCCTGTATATATGCATACATTTGTGTCCGGACTATAACTTTATTATGCTTTGAAGGATTTTAAAATAACTTGGCAAAAATGTCTAGCACATCAAGCGGATGTGTCCAGGCAAGACCCAAGTCCCTACCTCAAAGGTCAAGGTCACACTTAGTGTTTAAAGTAATGGAATACTGTATGCATGATTACTCTGTCATGCATGGAAGGATTTTAAAATTACATAGCACATTTATTGAGCACATGGAGAGGACACAGACTGTGAGGCACCTCTTTCGGGGGCATTCGTCACTTGTGAGGGACAGCTCTTGTTTGATAGTTAAACGAGTATGTTTTTGCAAATTTGGAAGCTGTGCACAGGCTAATAATGCCGTGGGCTGTCTATGTAAACCAGAATGTGACACGGGCTACACATGTTGTGGTAAAGTAGTACAAAACCATCTGTAACAGGTAATGAGTCAAAGTATTCTTATGTAGAACATCCGGATCATGATCTGCTCTGTTCAATATTTAGTCAACGAATTTTCAGTGAACACCCCTTTTAACAAGTAATGGTACTTTCCAAACTGAAAGATGGACGAATTCATTATAGTACTTGAGCAGGGTAAGGATTAAGACAATTGATCAGCTATATTCAAACATTGAAACTTGCATTTTATGGTAATTTTATCAAAGTCATAATCATCAAGTTGGATTAAGTGTATCGTACCATCTAGCTTGGTCTAGTAATTAAGGCATCCGCGCTGGAAGCGGGAGCTCAAAGGTTCGGATCAATGCAGGGGTTTGTTCTGATATGGCCGGTTGGTGAGCCGCCATTTTGTAAGAAAGATTACCGGTATGACTACCTGCCCTGTGTACCATTGAATGATAGAATTCGAGAATGAAATGTAATAAAAAGGTGACTTGGTGGCTCTTTAATTAAGAGTGACTCTGGAAAAGAACATTATTTTCACAATATCATTTTGATAACTTACCATAATTGTTAAATTGAAAATAGATAACAAAAATTAAAAATTAGATTTGACTTGGTTGAAAACGTGTCACTCTTAAATATTGACTTTTATTTTTCAGGAAATACGTGAACAATGCGAGTCATGAAATGAAGTATGATTGAATTGTGAATTCCTTTCAAAATAAATAACAATAAGCATTCCATTCGAAGTGTAATTATTTTTGTTTAACAAGAACACAGATGCAGAACTAGCTTATTTTGATATGCTGAATGAAAATTGAAATTCCAAAATTCATTTAAACATCGAAGTCATTGCCTGTTACTGACATATATATCTGTAATGTATCCGTTGAGCCCCTGTCCGCTATTCAAGCTGTATATTATCAGAAAGCATCACGTGATCACACACTGGACGCGTGCTTTTTAATTCTGAGGTTCTCATAAGGTCCAAAATATGCCCTTTTCAAACTTTATCAACTTATACTAATATAAAAGCAAGGGGGTGGAAAAAATCTTGAGAAATATAACATTACTTTTTAAAGATATGATATAAAGCATATATATGTAGCATTTAAATAAATATCTGATTAATGGAGTGGTTAAATATTTGAAAAAGCCGATATCTCGAAATGTGGGTACTCATTTGTTTTGTTTTTGTTTTTTTGTTGTTTTTTTTGTTTGTTTTTTTTCAGGCCCCTTTCGAGTACTCATTTGTTGATTTTAAGATCTGTTTCTTCCTGGACTTTCGTCCATCGGTTTCCATGCATGCTGTATAACAGGAAAAAAGTACAATACACTGTAGCTCTAAAACCTTGTTAAAAGCGGGTTCAATTTTTATTCTTGGGACGAAGCTAGACCAGTCTAAGAAGAGGACAACTAGACAGTGCTACAAATCAAATATCTAAGCTCAAGACCTTGCAATCATTGAGAAGAATTTAAAATGTTTCCTGTATAAGACTATGTAAAATAATCATCCCAGTGTATGTTCAATCTTAACCCCAGGGACAAAACTTGAATAATCTTGGTTGCGCTAGGCAATGCCCAACAACAACCATTTACGTTCTGTGGCTCATAGTTTTCGACAAACAGATTTTTAAAAAATATTTCCCTATGTAAATCTATATTACATAAGTGAGCCCAACGGCGTTCAAATTTTGACCAATAAGCAATTCTTATACTAGTAAAATAATCATTAGTTGATGTTACATACCAACTATCTAAGCTCTAAGCAACATGGTTTTGAACAGAAAATATAAAACTATTTCCTTATTTGAGTCTATATAAAACAAGTGAACCCTGGGACAGACATATGTACAAGTATGACCACAGGTATAAACAAAATTGATAGAGGACCATCATAAAATGATGCACTCTAAATATCTAAGTTCTACAACTAACAGTTTCTGGCAAGAACATTTTTTTTAAAGTTTTTCTATATATGTCTATGTAAAATGTATGACCCCCGGAAGGGGCGTATTTTTACCACAGTGGCATTATTTGAAAATCATTGATAGAGGTCCACTATACAGTTTGAGACACCGCATATCTAATTCCTAGACCTTGGGAAGGATTCTTTAAGTGTGCAACAGCAGCCAAAGTTTTGTATGGAATGGAATTTTTCAAAAAGTTTGGTAGAGATTCATGCAAGGAATATCCCTGCCAGGTCTCATCAATATTGGCTGAGTTGTTTCAACGCTACTGAACTTAACATCCCACATGTTTAAAGTAATGCGACTATTACAAGCTAAACATGACCATTAGTCAAATGCATAAAAGGCATTGCATATGCGCATAAACATAACCGAGAAACAAAGGTCTTTCACATTAGCATCACTGATACGTGACTTTGCATTAAGATACGAACCGAACATTAGGTATAAATAACCCAAAAAGAGAGACGTTTTAAAAACATCATATTCATTTGACTCAACAAAAAGAAACTGAACAAAACATAATGTATAGCTATCCGAAAGAAGGAACTGTTTAAGAGAACATCGTATTTGTTCGACCCAACCACAAGAGAGTTAACCTAAAATCATACAATAATAAGCTAATTAAAACAGTATATTTGACTCAACATGAAGGCAGTGGCAACATATTTCTCTGACATAGAATAAATACAATAGACCAAGTATTATGATTTAATGATCTAATAAAAGAGATGCTTCACAGATCATCAAATTTAATAAATCGATATAGACACAGTGAACCATACATCATTAATAAATAACCTAATGAATGTGTTTAAAAAACACCATGTTTATACGACACAACATGAAGATAGAGAACTATAGCTCCTCGATCAATAATCCTTTCAAAGACAAATCTGACAAAACATTTTTTTATACAAAAAGCAAGGTAAGCATCAATTGTAAGTTCTTAACATAAGACAGTTAAAATGCGTTCAATAACCAGCCATCCAAGACTTTCAGTTATTTACAAATAAAAAGGGCATCATTTTAATGGTCAAGACAGACAAAAATACTTCTATTGCTTAAGTATATTTCCATTTCAAATTTCAAATTCATCACATCAGTAGAAATATCAAAAACTTAAGGATTGCACTGTAAAAGAATGGTATGATAAAACAAACTCGTAGTTCAAAATCTCTTTAGATAAAAGAGTTGGTTTAAATTCAAGTTCACTGTTTCCTTACGTTCATTTGCGTACACGTATATATGCACTAGTTTGAACATTCTCATTGTTCACAATTTTGGACGGTATCAATTTTCCTGAAATTTGCACACATCGATGAAGCATGCACGACGTTCGTGATCGCAGGAATCAACACATTGGATCGGTTCCGTTTTGCATTTGTCCTTACAGGCATTAAATGCATTCCAACAGCCAATTCTACATTTTACTGAACCCGGTGGCGCCCCGGTGGTCGCATTTTCTGCCTGTGCCTTCAGCATCAGAGTCGCAAAAACTGCGAGAGAAATCAGAAGGCAGATTTTCATCTGAAATAGTAAAATAATTATTTTTTACAACTGCAAGCAAAACACCCCTCTTTCAGTAATAACCTACCTTCCTTCAGCCACTTTTTCTCTGATGGGGAATAAAAAAGATGGACAAGTCAATTTTTAAAAATGTAGCAGGATCAGGGTTACCTTCGTAACCCTTTCTATTATGTTCAAGTGCGCTTCTTCATTTGAGACTAACTGCACATCCTTATTTTTCAATTCCTCTGGCGTGATGGTCTATGCCCTGGCTCGGACAAAGAACCATTGGATACTCACAAGCTACGAAAGAACTATAAAGTAAAACTTACAGTTGTATGATACATTTAAAGATTAACAATAATGAATAGCGTATTTTTAAAAACGGCACAAAAAAAAACATAAAGCCGATTTCAACATCTGAGCTGTGCTGAGCAAAACTAGCCGTCCGACTTCATGAGACATGTCATTCGTCCAGCTCTATCACTATATGATTAAAGACAATGGGAGATTCGTCAGTAGACGCTGAGCTGGATGTACCAAATTAGTGTTGCTTTTCGCTAACCGCAACTCAGTATATAGTTATATATGTACCACTCACCTTTGTTTCAGTCAGGATTTAGAGCACAAAATGTATTCCTTCTTTAACTGACCAGGTCCGATTTGAGCAAGACTTATATAGCACATAAACCTTGTAAACAACAAGTGTAAAAAAGTAGCAACATCCGTCTGCACTTGTTTACACTTTTCTGCGTAGGCGTGTGTTTACAAGTATTTTAAAGGTGTTCATCGTGTTGTTGATTGAAACTGTTACAATACAAATCGTATTTATTCAGTTTCTTTTTCAATTTTAAAAAAGTTGTCCTTGTATTGTTGATAGAAACAATTATGATAATTCTTCCTCGTTTCTTTTTTAATTCTAAAGAACATATACATTGTATATAGAAGCACTTGCATCTTTTTTCGATTTGAATATATATACATGTATTCAATTTGATATCTTGTAATTTACATTTGCATAGAATTTTTAAACTGGGCCATAAAATATGAACATAGTTCATGGTTGAATTAAACTCAGTTTACCTTCCAACTGTAAAAACTTCACAGCTGCCGGTCCAAACCCCTGCACTGACACTTATGTTCTCCCTCATAATGCGGGCTTTATGTTATGTGCAAACACCGTTATGTTGGATCATTTCATCATTAAATTATGTCGATTTATCGTTTAATGAGGTCAAAACGTCATTCTAACATGACTAACGATTTTGTCTCTATATACAATATACATTATTTACAAACTTCTAAGATAAAAACTAATCGTTATGTAGGGTCGGTAAGTGCATACACTTTCTCCCTCCAAACCACATATTGCACTCTAGGCAGTGACTAACATTTTATACAGACTTAGCAAAGTACAAGTGTACTTAAAGAGAAATAATTATATTATCCAACCCTATTTAGCCTTATAACAATAAAACTGTCACACTACCTCTCGGGTAATGATGGTTGGGAAATAACATGTAAGGGTGTACCTCTGAAACTGAGCGTTAATAAGAATCCGTGTGTAGTATTCAGAAATAAAACTTCATAAAAATCATGAAGTACCATACTTGGTTAGTCACGAGCACATGTTTATACAGTATAGGGGCTGACCTCCAAACAATTTCTAAAACTTACTAACTTCTTGTAACACCGCCAAGTGGTTAGGGTGTGTGGAAGTTGACCGTTTCCTGTAGTCTAGTACTGATCCCTCTCAGGAAAGATATACTGATCAACTGAAATACGGTTGAAATGAGCTTAATTTTGTGATCATTTATTTTACTTTTTTTATATATATATATGATCCTGATAGTGAGACGTCGTGGCCGATGTGTACCACTGTCCGGGTCGAATATAAAAATTATGTCCTTGAATTAATATATGTGTTTGTTACAATAAAATATGGTTAAACTTAACCACTGTTTGGGCATCTCAATAGCACTACGCTATGACTTCAACCCTTAAACCTCCGGCCATTTTGTGGAGAAGTTGATAGTTTATTTTTTCAAATGAAAGAGGTATTATACTAGGTCAAGACAAAGCATTTGTTTATATCTTGAATCTGCCCGCCGTTTTGGTGCTAAAACAAATAAGTCTCAACTTAAAATAACTATGGCAAACAAAAGAAATATGGCATATGATATTATACGATGTAGTGTTTAAGGTTAAGATAAAAAGTCACACAAAAACACAGCAAATCCTGTTTTCGTGAATGAATTAAAATGATTGACGTTATCGTACGACAACTGACTCAATTTTTCGTAGAAGTTGTGCATATTTTTCTTTGTTTAAACATAATTAATAGTGAGGTGTTCACTTTAAAGGTAGAGCACCTATTTGTTATAGGGGCTAATTTCTTGTCTTCGTCGCAATTACATCTCATAGATTGAGGGTCCTGGGTTCGAGCCCTGCTACCGATTATGTATCTCAGTTATATATCAAACAATGAAAAGGGCGAAGTGACTTGCGTACCTTAATATAATATTTTAAATAAACGTGTCACATGTCGTAAAAACAAGAAATATGATTGTACGAATTATATTACTTCGTGTAACGTATATAACTCTAGGCAATAACAAGTGACGTGGCAATGGACAATCATGTACATGAACTTGTTTGAAACATTGCAGTGAGTCTGTGTATACACGTGCATTTATTAACAACTGACAATACATGTTTAATTGACAATACCCATCCCAAACACATTTTAATCAAACATAGTGCAGCAGATGATCATGTTAATTTTGAAGAATAAAATTTAATATTGTTAAGTTAGTAATCTTACACACAGAAAAGGAAAAATCGTATATTTTATTTACACCTTTGTAATATTCATTTTTGTAAAATATTAAACAGTGAGGTATGTATGCGTGCGTGCGTTCGTGCGTATGTTTTTGACTTATGACGAGAACCTTGAACGGTAATATCACTTTAAAATTTTAAAAACGACTTCCGAATATCTTTTTTGAATTTCGATAAAACCTGGACGTTCTTCAATTGAGCCGAGATTTAATCATGTGCACAGATCTTGCTTTCTCTGTTTATAGTTACATCAGTGTATGGTTGCATAATTGGGATAAGCTTTTCATCGTATGAAGATGCCACGGACTGTCAATGTACCCCAGCGTGTCAGTCAGGCTACAAATGTTCTATGGTAATTTTATCAAAGTGGGATTACATGAATCGTATCGTCTAGCTGGACGCGGAAAATTAAAGGTTCGGGTGTATGGGTTTGTTCTGCTATGGCCGGTTGGTGAGCCGCCATCTTGTAAAGAAAATATTGCCGGTATGACTACCTGCCTTGTGTCTGGCATCGAATGATAGAATTCGAGAGCGAAATGTAATAAAAATGTGTCTTGGCGGCCCTTTAATTTAGAGTGAGACGATAACCGTTAACTTTACTTTTATCATTTTTTATAACTTACCGTGATAATTCTAAAATTGAAAATAGATAACAAAAAAAAGAAAGATAAAATTTGAGTCTTTTGAAAATGTTTTTCAGGAAATACGTGAACAATGCGAGTCAGTAAATGAAATATAGCTGAAATTGAGCTATTTATTGTGAATTTCTGTTAAAGTAGATAATAATTAGCAGTCCATTCGAAGTATAATTCCTTTTCTTTTACAAGAACACAGTTGCAGAATTAGTATCTAAGGAAAAGCTGATTGAAAATCGAAATTCCAAAATTCATTTAAACATCGGCGTAATCGCCTTTTGCTGAATCACCTTTCTGCAATGCATCCATAGAGCCTGGTCATGATCTATCCTGTCCGCTAATTAAGCTGTATATTATTTGAGGGCATCGCATGATCTCAATTTGGGCGCGGGATTTGTGTTTCTTAGATTCTCATAAGACCCAAAACATCAGTCTTGATTTACTGATACTGATATGAAAGTAAGGCAGTGGAATCTTTTTAAGACATATAACCTACCTTTTTGAAATGTAATTTATGTAGCCTACCTTTTTGAAATGTAATATATGTAGCCTACCTTTTTGAAATATAATATATTTAGCATTCGAATAAATCTCTGGTTGTTGGAGTGCTTAAATCGTGAAAAAGTTGCCGATATGTTGAAAATATGGGTACTCTTCAGTTGATTTTAAGAGATCTGTTCCTTTTTGGAATTTGGTCCATGTCCATGCTGGTAATTTTAGCAACTAGGAACCTCAATCCTAGTATACATGATGTCTGACAAAACTGTGAACACGGCGTTATTTGAAACATCAGTACATGAAATGAAATGAAATGTGGAGAAGGCAGTGATACAGGACAAATACACCATCTTTAAGCTTATTTCACTTTTTCTCAAACTAGGTGCCTAATCAAACAGCGTGGAAGATGCAAACCATATTTTAAAGAACCAAAATTCCGTGTCACATACCTATATTGTACAAATTATCGTCCCTTTTAGTTGTGTAAAATGCTCGTCGATAACATACTGCATCTTGCAGGTGATAAAAGGAAATAGACCGAGTAAGTTGCTCAGGAACAATAACTCTACGTCGTTTACTTGAAAAACTATCTCCCCTTTTGATTTTATAAAATATTGTTCATGAAACTTTACAGTAGCCAAATGTTTAGCTCATCAAATCCATATTCAGTCATACTGGTTCAAAGTCAAATTAAACGTAAAGGTTATTTATAACCATTATACGAATTAACATAACAGCGATTGTACCAAACAAAACTTCAAGCTCAGTTAACATAATGGAATAATAATTGTACATAATGACAGTAATAACGAACGTTTATATCCAACAAACAATAGGTTAAGCATAACTAAGGCAAATCGGTTGATTACCGATCACTTTAGTGAACTCACAGCCTATGATGCCGAGCACACAGCACAGAAGTTGAACAGGAGGGTTATGTTCAACTGGCTACCATTGACTATTATACATGTAGAGCTAATGTGAGCTATTTCAGCTAGAGTAAAAATGGAAGCAAAATCATCACATGAAATATTTAACGGAAGAGACAATTTAACTAAGAGAGATAATTAAAAACAAGAGGGCCATGCTCACCCTATATTGCTCATCTGAGTATCAGTGCACTTGCCTAGCGCCTATGGGCAATTTTGACCCCTTGGGCATGATTTGAACAATGTTGGTAGAGGACCACTAGACACTCTTACATACAAACTATCCCAGCTTTAGGCCTTGCAGTTTTTTAAAAAAAAGATTTCTGAAGTTTTTCTTACAGAAACCTATGCAAAATCAAAAGGTCGGACCAATTTGACCCAAAGGTCATCATTTGAACAATGTTAGTAGAAGTCAGCTAGACAATGATACATTACTATGATCATAGAGCTCCATGCTAGGCGCATCCCTGCCAAGTTTCATCAACATTAGCCTAGTGGTTACATGTATACATAAATAGAGAATTTTTAAGGAAAATGTGAATGCATGCCAGACAGTGAACGATCCTTATAGCTCTCTCTGGAGTTTTGTGCCATATAAGCTAATAAGTGAAGGAATATGTGTAGTTGTTCAATGCTGGACTTGTTTCTTTCTTCTTTTCTATTTCTATGAAACAAGAGGGCCAAGATGGCTCTATTCGCTCACCTGGGACTTATGACAATATGTAACCAAACTTTCAACTCTAAACTATATCATAAACACAAACATTCTGTTTGACCTTGACAAGGCAAAACTTTTGATCAATTTACATGATGATTTGGTTGCAAATGTCACCTGTATGGCATACACAAGGTTTTTAACCGGGTGTCCTAGTTTTTGAATTCACAGTACCCATATTCATACTCCACCTAAATTTCATCAAGAAAATCATACTAACAAAGTTTCATGAAGATAGAATGAAAAATGCAACCTCTATTGCATACACAATGTTTTTCTATTATTTGACCCTGTGACCTAGTTTTTTACCCCAGCTGACCCATGTCCGAGCTCAACCTAGCTTTCATCAAGGCAATTATACTGACCAAATTCAATGAAAGTCCAATGAAAAATGCAACCTCTATAGCATACACGAGGTATTTCTTTGATTTGACCCCATGACCTAGTTTTTGACCCCAGCTGACCCATGTTCAAACTCGACCTAAATTTCATCAAGATTATCATATTGACCAAGTTTCATGTAAATACAATGAACAAGAGCTGTCCCTCACAAGTGACGAATGCCCCCGAAAGAGGTGTCTCACAGGCTGTGTCCTCTCCATGTGCTCAATAAATGTGCTATGTAATTTTAAAATCCTTCCATGCATGACAGAGTTACCATGCATACAGTATTCCATTAC